>JARFJB010001037.1:0-112500 GCA_036346205.1 Vesta saturnalis | reverse complement strand
ATTTTATTGTGGGAAATCTTTTACGTTTACCCTTTTTGGAGATTTATGAACAATATTCATTTATCCCGGTAATACTATTTAGTGTATCGTTTGTCAGAAGTAACAGTTTTGCGTGTTCATCGAAGAAGAAACTAGTGTTTAATGTTAGTGCCTCTCCTTGTCTTTGGACTAATTATCCCATTTCTTTTGCAGATTTTTGTAAGTTCAAGATATTCGCTAGTTACATTCGCGCAGACAGCTACCTCCAACGATTAAAAAACCTGCTGTAAATATAGAGTGCTTTAATAAGTTTTGAATTTGTGTTAATAAATTTGCATAAAAAAAAAGATAATTATGCATATATACGTTAAACCAGATGGAAAAGTGATCGAAGCATATGGTTTTTAGTTTAAAGATTTTTCATGCAAATATAATTCAAAAATTGAGGAGATTAAGAAGTTACTGGTATCCATCGATTAAATACCGAAAAAGTCAATTGCCGAGCACTGCCGTTATTGTTGTGAAAAGGAAGGATGACGTTTCGATTGATCATTCTCTGCGGGTGCAGGTAACAACTACCTTTCTACGTTTACTTTTGTTTGTGATTTTACGAAAGTGTGTTCACCCGCGTATATCATTTCACATTACGTTATTTTATTATAATCTGAATACTAAAATGATTTCGAATGTGATTTAAAGATCAACAGTGCATTTGGTACAAATCCTGAAGAACTATCTGCATGCACTATAATATGTCGTTGAACTCTGTTAGATTATAAATACCAGGTTCTTTCTCCGATTGCCAACATTTAGAAACCCCATGTGATAGATGTATGTAAGTTTCATCGAAGTATACAACTGGCCTCTATTTATCACCAAGCTTATCGTTTTCCCTTAATTTCCTTAAATATCGAGATCGCTTCTCTCCATTAACAGTTTACGTTTGTCATGGCACCTCTCGTATTTAAAACTCAGTTTTATTAAACTGTTTCGCAAAGTTTCTCATCTTCCTGTATATTCAACTCTTTCGGGCATTTGATCAACTAACAAATTTAAATGTGGAACTTTGTGTTCAACGCTATACACTTCATGCACAGTTCTTCGTAGGATACACTTTTCCACTTCATTTAATTCAATTTCATTTGGTGCTGTAGTTCGTGTCTTCTTTGGAGATTCTAACTTTGAAGACTCTGCTACTTCTGCTGTTGCAGCCAATTATGTAGATTTTTCTATAGGAAAACTCTAACAACCTGTTCTTTTTTGTTGATCGAAAAATTCGATGATATTCCGAATAATATTAGGTACACCTAAAACAACACAAAAAACAATTAGACTTTCTTAAATTGTCATAAAATAAACAACATGCACTTGTAAACTTATTCAATAACATAAATGCTAATAAATTATGTGACAAGACAACATATTTACTTACCAATAGTTATGTATTAATAGATGAGAAGCGTCCTTAAAAAGACGATTTAGTAGGCAAGAGATGAAACTGGAAGCAAAATGAAATACAAACAAACAAATTAAGGAAAACTAAAAAGCGCGAACTGACAAACGAATTTTTTAAAGTATGCATTTTACAGAGTGTATACTAAGTAAATCACAACCGCTGATTGGTTGTTGGCGTTTGTTATTGAAATTAGTTGACATATTTTCCGGGTCGTTTCTAAGGTTGGTGGCACTGTAATGACATTGGAGATGATGACGTCACGTTTCTTAATATGTCTATTAAAGGATCAAAATCGAAGCAAATCACAAAAAGTATTTATAATGATATTTCCAAATATCTGTTCAGCCGTGACTTAAAGCATAACTACAACAGACTACTAATTGTTAAATTGCGGTCACGTTTTGTTATATAATACGCAATCATATCAGCCGATCATTTTGTTTATGTTGAATACTGTTTACATTTATTGACATTTGTTCTTTTGAAAATTCTGTAATGAGTTTTGTGAATTAAAGCCTATAGTTCTGAAAGGGTTATTCTTATTACAATTTAATTCACAAGCTAATTTAAAAGAGATGAATCCGGACAGACTTGAAACTGATCCAAATACAGTAACGTCGGTAAAAGAGTGGATCCATTGGTTCAAAACATTCAAATTTTTTTTGGATATTACTGAAACTAAGGAAAAACTGGAAGATGCTGATAAACTAAAAATTTTAACTAATATTGTATCACATTCGAATTATAAATATACAGGGTTGTATTTTAAAACCACCGACAAACGAAAACTGGAGATTCTATGATTCAAAATAAGACAAAAATTATCATATACGCTTTTCAGAAAATGCTCCCTGACCGAGATACAGGTTGATTAAAAAATAATTTTTTTAAGATTTTTTTTAAGATTCTTCAAAAACTACAAAAGATATTACACTGAGATCTGGTACACCTAAATGTCTAATTAAGTACAATTAATCAGGTGAGTTTGAGTCAACTGGCTCCATCGAGTGGCGTAGAATATGTTAAGTTAATCACTTTAAGTAAAAAAAAAATGTACGTCCCTGCTTTTTTTGAAGAAATATTTTTTTGTTAAATTCAACATTTAATTCCGCAAATAAAATCATACTTGGTATTTTTTCGATTCGGAACCCGTTTTTGAAATATTTTACATTAACATAAACGACTGCATTATTCAGTAATAACCAAATTAAATAAATCAGATATTGCTTTGCATTTGGCAGTTACGTATCTTATGTTTGCTAAAATAGTCGCATTTACGCGTGTTTTGTTATTCATTGTTTGTGTTTAATTACTGTGAAAAAATGAATTATTCCAAACGAGAACTGGTCGATATACATTTATGTTATGGTAATACTAATTGCAATGCTCGTGCAGCTGCTCGACTTTATGAACAAAGATTTCCAAATGGAAGACATCCACATCATACTACGTTTAGAACCGTTCATTGTAACTTGTTAGAGTATGGAAGTTTAAAAGGAAAGACAAATTCCGGACAAAATGCTCGTGTACCAGTTGAAATTAAGGAACAAATTGTAGATAGAGTTTATGAAAATTCATCAATAAGTACGCGTGAGTTAGGTTTAGAATTTGATGTGTAGCATAGCAAGTTTTGAAAGGTTTTACGAGAACAAAATTCACATCCCTTTCACCTACAAAAAGTGCATGCATTATTGCCTGTTGACCATCCTCGTCGAATGAATTTTTGCGAATGGTTTTTAAATAAAAATGCTGAAGATGTACAATTTGTTAGAAACTTATTGACCACTGATGAGTGTACTTTTTCCCGAAATGGAATGATAAACTTGCATAATTCCCACAAATGGTTAGATGAAAATCAGCATCTAACTGTAGTTACAGCTCACCAACGTAGATTTAGCGAAAATATTTGGATAGGTATACTAGACGATCACCTAATCGGAACTATCCGTTTTCCTCAAAGACTTAGTGGCGAATTCTATTTAAATTTTTTGAGAGAAGATTTGCCAGAATTGTTTGACGACGTACCTTTAGATGTTAGAATGAACATGTATTTCATGCATGATGGTGCACTATCACATTCTACACGAAACGTTAGAGAATTTTTAAATGCATGGTTTCCTGGACACTGGATTGGACGAGGGGGTGAAGTACCGTGGCCGGCACGATCGCCAGATTTAAACCCATTGGATTTTTTGTGTGGGGGTATCTGAAAACTCGTGTCTATTCTGTTCAAGTTGATAATCGAGAGCAACTTTGGAATCGCATACAGAAGGCATGCGATGAGATTAGGGCTATGCCACACATTTTTCAGAGTGATAGGTTTCATTTGCTAAGAAGAATACAAGCTTGCATTCAAAAGGAAGGAGGATATTTTGAACAATATGTATAAAAATAATTATTATTTTGTTTTTGATTCCTTCAATATCTCTTTAATAATGTACCTAATAGTTAACTGCGTTATTTTTTTGTAAAATAAAACAAATTTTGATTTTTATTGAATAATGTGGTCGTTTATGTTAATGCAAAATATTTCAAAAACGGGGTGCCGAATCGAAAAAATACTAAGCTTGATTTTATCTGAAAAATTAAATGTTGAATCTATCCAAAAAATATTTCTTCAAAAAAACCATGGGCGTACGATTTTTTTTACTTAAACTGATTAGCTTAAAATATTCTACGCCACTGGATGGAGTCAGTTGACTCAAACTCACCTGATTAATTGTATTTAATTAGACATTTAGACTTGAAGATGATGTATGCTACATATAAACAAATAAAAGTCTCATTATTGTCAAATCTATGTACAGATTTAATAATAGGACATAATTTAATGAAGCAGCATAAAGAAGTAAATGCGCTTTTTGGTGGACCAGGAGCTCCGTTATTAATTTGTTCTGTTGCCGCAGCAAGAATAGAACCTACAACATTATTTTCAAATCTTATTAATGGATGGGAACCAATTGCAACAAAATCAAGACTGTATTCTGAGGTGGATCAAAGTTTTATCAGGGAAGAGATAAAAAAGTTGTTAGATGAAGACATCATAGAAGAAAGCAGATCTCCATGGAGGGCTTAAGTATTAGTAACACAAAATGAACATCATAGACGAAGAATGGTAATTATTTACAAACTGTAAATAAATTTACTTTGTTGGATGCCTATCCATTACCCCGAATTGATAGCACTGTTCCAAAAGTAGCGAAATATAAAGTGTTTAGTACGATTGATCTTAAGAGTGCTTATCATCAGATACCAATTATAGACGAATATAAACCGTTTACAGCATTTGTAGCAAATGGAAGGCTATATCAATTTCGCAGATTACCATTTGAAGTAACAAACGGAGTGTCTTGTTTCCAAAGAGCGATAGATTCAATAATTATAAAAGAAAATCTGAAAGGAGTGTACGCATACCTCGACGATGTTACAATATGTGGGGAAAATCAAGAAAAACATTACTTGAATTTAGAAAAGTTTCTAAACGCGGCAAGGAAATATTGTCTAACGCTGAACGTAGACTAATGTAAGTATTCAATGCAGATTATAAAGTTACTGGGATATACTATAGAAAATGGAACACTCAAACCTGACGGTGAAAGATTACAGCCACTTTTAAACTTATCTGCTCCTAAAAACACATACGAATTACGTCGAGTTATAGGAATGTTTTCTCACTATTCTAAGTGGATACATAAATTTTCAGAGTGATTGTAAAAATTTTCCTTTGTCAGAAGAAGTTAAAGATGATACTGAAACTCTCAAGAATGATATAGCAAATTCTTTATCATGGACAATAAAAGAGGATGAAACATTGATTGTTGAAACTGACGCTTCAGACTTTGCGATAGCTGCTTCCTTAAGTCAGTCTGGAAGACCCGTAGCTTTCTTTTCAAGAACTCTTTGTGAATCAGAAAGAAGACATTCGTCTATAGAAAAGGAGAAGGAGGCATATGTGTGTGTAGAAGCATTGCGTAAATGGAGACATTATTTAATAAGACACTTCAAATTAGTAACAGATCAAGAGGCGTGTTTGACATGAAACATTCAAGTAAAATCAAAAACGAGAAGATTATGAGATGGCGTTTAGAACTTTCGTGTTATAAATATGATATTGTGTATAGACCTGGACGCGCGAATACAGTAGCAGACACATTTTCAAGAATTTGTTCAGTAAGTCACAGCAATAAATTATACGAATTACATGCCTCTTTATGTTATCCGGGAATAACAAGGTTGCATCATTTCGTATGCATTCCAAATTTACCTTATTCGATGGAAGATGTAAAAAGAATGACATCTATGTGTTCAATATGCGCCGAAGTGAAGCCTAAATTTAATAAGAACTTAGGAAGCTATTTAATCAAAGCCACTACACCGTTTGAACGATTGAATATAGATTTTAAAGGACCACTACCAAGTAGAACAAGAAATAAATATATCCTTACAGTAGTTGATGAATTTTCAAGATTCCCTTTTGCTTTTCCCTGCGCTGATATAACTTCAGGCACAGTTCTTGAATGTATGAACCAATTTTTTTGCTTGTTTGGTATGCTAGCATATATACATTCCGACAGGGGAACGTCATTTATGTCGAGAGAGTTTTTATCATACTTACAATCACATGGTATAGCTTCTAGTCGAACAACGTCATACAATCCTGAAGGAAATGGACAAGTAGAGCGTTATAATGGGATAATATGGAAAGCCGTGCAATTGGCATTAAAAAGCAGAAAATTAAATATCACGCAATGGGAAATTATATTACCAGATGCGCTGCACTCTATACGATCATTATTATGTACCAGTGGAATATCCGTGCCATCTTGGTTAAATCCGGAAGAAATTGTTTTACTAAAGAAATTTGTTAGAAGTAGTAAATACGACCCATTGGTAGAAGACGTGAAACTAATAGAAGCAAATTCGGAATATTCACTAGTACAATATAACGATGGAAGTCTACTGTATCACGTAAACATCTTGCTCCACGAGGAGAAGATAAAAGTTTGGTTTCCGAGCAGAGAAATGAAAACATACAGTCACCTACTCCTGAACAAAAAGGTACGAACAACGTTCCAGCTGAAAGTGATACAAGCGCTGCTACCGAAGAAGAAACGAATTCTTATACTGAAGAAGTTGTAAGCGAAGAAAACAATGAAGTTAGACGATCTACAAGAAATAGAAGATCTCCAAGTTATTTAGAAGATTATGTACGAAAATAAATGAGGGAGAATGTTATACAAGGTGTATTTTAAAATCACCGACAAACGAAAACTGGAGATTCTATGATTCAAAATAAGACAAAAATTATCATAAACGCTTTTCCGATAATGTTTCCTAACCGAGATACAGGTTGATTAAAAATAATTTTTTTAAAATTCCTCAAAAACCACAAAAGATATTACACTGAGATTTGGTACACCTAAATGTCTAATTAAGTACAATTAATCCGGTGTGTTTGAGTTAACAGGCTTACTTTAAGTAAAAAAAATGCATGTCCCTGCTTTTTTTGAAGAAATATTTTTTTGTTAAATTCAACATTTCATTCTGCAAATAAAATCATACTTAGTATTTTTTCGATTCGGCACCCGTTTTTGAAATATTTTGTGTTAACATAAACGACTACATTATTCAGTAATAACCAAATTAAATAAATCAGAGATTGCTTTGCATTTGACAGTTACGTATCTTATGTTTGCTAAAATAGTTGCATTTACGCTTGTCTTGTAATTCATTGTTTGTGACTAATTACTGTGAAAAAAATGAATTATTCCAAACTAGAACTGGTCGATATGCATTTATGTTATGGTAATACTAATTGCAATGCTCGTGCAGCTGCTCGACTGTATGAACAAATAGAAGACATCCACATACTACGTTTAGAACCTTTCATCGTAACTTGTTAGAGGAAATTTACAAGGAAAGAAAAATTCCGGATGAAATGCTCGTGTACCAGTTCAAATTGAGGAACAAATGTTAGATAGAGTTTATGAAAATTCATCAATAAGTACACGCATGAGTTAGGTTTAGAATTTGGTGTGCTGCATAGCAAGTATTGGAAAGTTTTACGACAACAAAGTTTACATCCCTTTCACCTACAAAAAGTGCATGCATTATTGCCTGCTGACCATCCTCGTCGAATGAATTTTTGCGAATGGTTTTTAAATAAAACTGCTGAAGATGTGCAATTTGTTAGAAACTTATTGACCACTGATGAGTGTATTTTTTCCCGAAATGGAATAATAAACTTGCATAATTCCCACAAATGGTTAGATGAAAATCAGCATCCAACTGTAGTTACAGCTCACCAACATAGATTAAGCGAAAATATTTGGATAGGTATACTAGACGATCACCTAATCGGACCTATCCGTTTTCCTCAAAGACTTATTGGCGAATTCTATTTAAATTGTTTGAGAGAAGATTTGCCAGAATTGTTTGAAGACGTACCCTTAGATGTTAGAATGAACATGTATTTCATGCATGATGGTGCACCACCACATTCTACACGAAACGTCAGAGAATTTTTCAATGCATGGTTCCCTGGACGCCGGATTGGACGAGGAAGTGAAGTACCGTGGCCGGCACGATCGCCAAATTTAAACCCATTGGATTTTTTTGTGTGGGGGTATCTGAAAACTCGTGTCTATTCTGTTCAAATTGATAATCGAGACCAACTTTGGAATCGCATACAGATGGCATGCGATGAGATTAGGGCTATGCCTAAGCGTGTTAGGTTTCATTTGCTAAGAAGAATACAAGCTTGCATTCAAAAGGAAGGAGGACATTTTGAACAATATGTATAAAAATAATTATTATTTTGTTTTTAATTCCTTCAATATCTCTTTAATAATGTACCTCATAGTTAACTGGGTTATTTTTTTGTAAAAAAACAAATTTTGATTTTTATTGAATAATGTGGTCGTTTATGTTAATGCAAAATATTTCAAAAACGGGGTGCCGAATCGAAAAAATACTAAGTATGATTTGATTTGAAGAATTAAATGTTGAATCTGTCAAAAAAATATTTCTTCAAAAAAACCAAGGGCGTGCGTTTTTTTTTACTTAAACTGATTAACTTAAAATATTCTACGCCACTGGATGGAGTCAGTTGACTCAAACTCACCTGATTAATTGTATTTAATTAGACATTTAGGTGTACCAAATCTCAGTGTAATATCTCTTGTAGTTCTTGAGGAATCTTAAAAAAACCGTAAAAAAATTATTTTTTAATCAACCTGTATCTCGGTTAGGAAGCATTTTCGGAAAAGCGTTTATGATCATTTTTGTCTTATTTTGAATCATAGAATCTCCAGTTTTCGTTTTCGGTGATTTAAAATATACCCTGTATAATACGCAATCATGTTAGCTGATCATTTTGTTTATGTTGAATACTGCTTACATTTATTGACAATTGTTCTTTTGAAAATTCTGTAATGAGTTTTGTGACTTAAAGCCTATAGTTCTGAAAGGGTTATTCTTATTACACATTTACACATGGCATGGTAAAATTTTTACAAATTGGTAGCTTGTAAAATTGACATTATAGTAATTTATGCTTAGTAAGGTTAATGCCTGTTTACTATTGAATAACGAATAAAATGGTTAATTATGCAAAGGAGGAATGTCATTAAGGATAATTCAAAACGAAATTGTTTGATTGAAAAATGTACCTGAAGGATATGTTAGATAATACTTCCAACATCTTAACTTATTACGTAAATAAAGCAAGATGGAATTCTATTTATAAAAATAAAAATAAGATAAAGGAAAATGTAGGATTACAAAGTTGTATTTGATTAAAGTAATACCTTAGTAATTAGCTAACGAACTTCCCACTCCTGATTCTAATTATAATTATACTCTTCAATTGATCACGACTACGCGTAATTAAATGAAGTCTTTTGTAATCTAAATCGTTGAGTGATAATATCTAAATTTAATTTTGCTGTATTTGAATGAAACAGCCATGGCTTTACTATGAATTATATTATGCATGGTATTTGCAATCTACAATGACAGCAGTAAATCTGTCTTATTCTTATTTCTACATCGGTTTCATTTAAAACAGAATTCCACTGGCTCGTTTCAGTTTTTTTGGTTTAATAGATTAGTCTATCTTGCTAATTTTCTGGTACATAGTATTCCTTTGATTTCTATCATGCTGAGGAATTGTAATAACTAGAGACGGGCAAATGCATATTTGCATATTTTTTGTTATTGGGCATACGAAACTTTTTCTTAAGAATATGTACGTTTTTTAACATTTAGGCCCCAAAATCACAAATTTTATTTTGCATATACTGCATATATAATGCGTTTTACGTTATTAGAGCATATACGAGGTGGTAAGAGCATGAAATTGCATGTTTGCGTCTTTTTTCCGTTCTTTCTTATGTTAGAAAATAAATTTTTATTTGTACCGAGATTTTTAAAACTTTAAGCTTGTAAGTTCGTCAACTCTTTGGAAGTTATTTTTAACAGACACAAATATTTGTTTACTCAAGCCTTATACCTGCTTTTATACTTTAAGCCGTTTTAAAACTTCTTAATAACTTAGGTATTTGGGAACTACGTTAATTGGTACTTTAATAATATGCACAATAACTACATTACAGTTATTGACGAAGGTACGTCGGTATTTTTGATGTTGAAAATCTTGGGAGTTCCGTTATTTTTTGTTTAAGACTGGTGGGGTTGTAGTTGTTTGCAAAAATTTCATTCACTTGTAGCCGTTTGAAGTCAACATGCCAAAAGTGGGTAGCTCTAGGAACGATCTAATTAGAAGGTGGTTGAAATCGTATTCGTGTTTTAAATACGATGGAAGTGTAGTGTTTTGTAATATTTGCGAGAAGGAGGTGTTCTAGTGATATAGTACTCATATTAAAATAAACCTAAACCTTGCTAAATAGTTTTAAGCTATTTTTGTGTTCTTTATGGTAATTCTCATTTATTATTCTAGACAAAATTTTGTAAAGGTTTTATTTAATTGAAAAATGAGTTGCAAATACTTTAATTAAACACGTGTTTGTTAAAATATGTTCTTCGCTGTCCTGCAATAATTTAATTAATTGATTAAGTACTCTTACCAATAGTCGTCTTTTGATAATTTTTTCGTTTTGTACATATAATTTTGGATTTACAATTGTGTAATAAAATTGACATATTTATTTTCTTGTATCAATTAATAAAATAACTGGAGATTTTGGATAATGCTTTAAATAAACAACAAAACATTAATTTAATGTTTACAGCAGTGTTAAAGATAAATTAAAATTTATAGATAGTTTTGAAATATTAGCTCAGAAATAATAAATTCAAATTATTAATGTGTCTTTTATAACATTCAACTTCAAGTTCAGTAGGCAAACACATTTTTTTTGTCATTGTAGAACGGGAGGAATTTATTTGAGTTACAATAAGTACTAAAGAAATAATTTAGCGATATCATTTTGGTCAGTTACTGGGAAGCTGAGTTTGCAGTTGCAGCATGATGTAATTTCTTTCTGTCGATTATTTTCGTATTGGGTATCATTTTTGCCGCGCTTAAAATTTAAGCGATACTTTTTTGTTGCTAGGCTAATTGAAGATTTGGGTAAATGTAGGAGTTGTATGGGAAGATGGCGAATTATGAATAAGGTAGTGACTAGTTCTGCTAGAGATGCCGTAAAGAGCAGGACTCATGTTTTTTTATTGTTTGCGGTGATCGCAACATATGTGAGAGGGGTAGTTATGGGTGCAATTAGTTATTACATACTGGGAGTGTATCGAATTACGGTGAATTTCCAATAAGAGGGATAATATATTGGTTCACCACATCCCCGGGTTATCTTGTGTTGTGTATCGTTTGTGTAGGATGACAAGATTTGGACATAGAAAGGGTGTTCGTGTTTTTCGAAGTGCTTAACCTTTGTTCTGTGGACCACATTTTTGTGCGGATCAATTTAACGAATTCTTGAGGAAGTTTTACGTATGTTGCACAGTTTAAACAAACAAAATACAAAATTAATAAGTGATAGTCAGTAATTGTACTTAGTAGAGTACTCCGGTTTTATGAAAGTTTAGGTAATAGTGTAACGTACAACCCATTGTAAGATTAATCAAAACGTATTGAAAGCAGCAGTATTCACGAGTTAGGTCATGTTTGCAGTTCGAGTTTCTACATAGTTTGTATTGCTACCGCCGTCAAGGCCATAGTCTAGATATCCTAGGTGTCTATATGACAAAGAGTTCGTTCCGAATAAAAGGTAAACTTTTTTGTGTATTTTGTTTACAGTGGTTGACAAATTTTAATAAATTCCTGTGTATTATATTTTTTTGTTACATGTACCGACATTTGAATACGCTGACCTTTGACATCCGCGTTTGATTTTTATATTGATTTACCTAGTGCATGCGTATCCATCTGTATTATGATTCTAAATTGATCTGAGTGTTTTTAATTTATAATACTGACGAATTTGTATTGAAATTATATGTGGTCATGCGTCGCAAAGAGGACGCAACATGATCGTATGTTATTTTGGTATTTCGAATTTACAGTAATTTTAGTAAAGAGGTCAATACTGACACCAGCTGGTTTCACAGCCTTTTAGGTAACTAGAGGATGAAATTTGAAGTGAATGTTTTGATTTATGTAGCATTTTGATGACGCTGTTCTTTTATTATTATTATTCAATATATATGTCTCAGGGAAATGATGAAATTAGGGATTTAATCAATTCCCTAAAGGAAATGATCAAATTTCTGAAAATGTATGGAAATAAAAATTAAAATTACCTACGGTAGCCAAGGTTGGCGTAGTTTTTAATTTTCCTTTTCATTTCTGTTTTATTTTACGTGATTTGACCATTTTCCTTAGGGATTTCATCAAATCTCCAATTTAATCATTTCCCTGCGACATATGATATGAGAAAATTTAAGGTATCTGTTCATAGGCATCTATTGGCAATTCATTATTCCTCTATCCATCCTCCTAAGTGTTCCTGAGTGCTTTAGCACGACAGGCGAAATTTAGCTTGTTCAGGTCCACAATCATAAATATACACATATATACATACACATATATATATATATATATATATATATATATATATATATATATATATATATATATATCTTTAGGTTAATGTACTTTTTTTTTTAATGTAAACTCAATGTTGTCCAGCATCATACTGATTCACAAAATGTTTATTTTTGCATAAGAATTAGATCATGAGGTTACGTCAACATTTCATGTTTTTTTGATGTAAAGTAATTACATGCAAAAGTTAACATTGATCTTGAATTTTAACGTAACTTTTAAAGGTTTAATGCAATATTTTTCCTGGATTTGAAAATCAAAGAAATATAAGTTTTTTGTTAAGTAACAAGTCATTTTAAAAGAGATTTTAGATCATAAAGTAACGTAATTATGTGGTCGCTGACCTAACAGCTGTTTTATTTCGCATACGAGGGTTTTGCGAATAGTCGCAAATATTTTATAGGTGCCGACCATCGATTACAGACATTGGCCTGGTTTTCCAAAAGGTAAGCAGTTTGTTATTTGTTTTAAAATGAGCTGTATTTTTCGACGAATTTAGGTATTACATCCCGAGATTGACGTTTCGTAAATTTTAGGGTTTTATAAATTTTCCATCATGCTTAATTTTGTTGTAGCGACGTGTTTTGGTGTTTTAAACAGAAGAATTAATTATCGTATTTTCATTTAGTTTTGGTTATTTGAGATAATGATTTTTGCGTTGAGGTTTATCGAGATTTTAGAGAGTTTTGAGATTTGTTTTCGCAATGTTGCGGCTTTTGCATAAAGCTTAGAGTTACATTGGAATTTAGGTGAACTTCACGTGGATATTTTTGGAATAGAATTTTAGTAGTAAAGTTTGTTTTTTTGAGTGGACTTTTGGTTTCCCGTTAGACCAATCTAAGAACTGTTCATGACGTTATAAATGTTTTTAACAGGTGGCGCCTTTTTGACGATTTTTACCCGATTTTGAGGTTTTGGAGTTATGTCGAGTGCCCTTTTACAACATTAAGTAACAACGACACCCACACCACTAAGCTATGCTCTGACACAAATTGCCTTTACGGGCTGGATGCTCTAGGGAGTATTTAGCCTGTAACAGCATATGCCCCTGGTCTCCTGCTTCTTGGATTTCTATTTACAGGGCCGATTGAAGGATGTATATATAGAAGAGTGATGACAAGGGAAGACCTACTAAATAGAATTCAAAAGGAAATACCTCAATACCGGTGACAGAAATTGAATGTGCAGTGTCATTTACTAAATCAGTCCTTTTCAGGACCGCAAAAATGTTGAAAGACATTAAAGTTTTCATAGCCTACTTATTTATTTTAAGCGTACATTACCATTTTTTTGACTATATCTTCGGTTCTATAAGAGCAATTGACACAATTGTTTTTAAAATACTCCCTCATTAATTTTACTTCCAATAGCAGTGAAAAAAAACATGTGGTATCATTTGAATTATTTTTTGAAAATGTATTCCTTCAACAAGTTGCAGTATACAACTAATAAATAACTAATATTAGAAATATTTTGAAATTAATATTTTTGTAGGTAAAAGTCAACAAAAAGTTTCAATTAGATCAACATGTCAATACGCGTCCACATCAGAAAACAAAAAATGAAAATCGACCAGCACAACAACTTATGTGAGCCAAACCGAAAATGCCAATAACTTTAACAACGATCTGTGTAAAATTATGGTTTCGTGCAATATTCCATTCCACAATTTGGAAAAATCTGAATTCACAGGTTCTTTAGAAAAACATACTAAAGAAAAGGTACTTTCTCGACGTACAGCTACCAGGTCATGTCTTCCACAACTATACGAAGACACTATTAAAAACATAAGGGATGTTATTTCAGATAATTATATCTGGTTTAGCGTCGACGAAACGACCGATGCTAAAGGAAGATATATAGCAAACCTTGTTGTTGGTATTCTAAATGGCAACCCTTCTTTTAGTTATTTAGTTGCCGCCAAGCAATTAGAAAAAACAAATCATATAACAATTTCACGTTTTATAAATGACACCCTAGCATTTTTATATTTGCCTAATCAAATATCAAAAGATCGCATTCTGTATATGTTGACCGATGGTGCAGCGTATATGGTAAAAGCAGGTCAAAATCTAAAGATATTTTTTCCAAATTTAATTCACAATACTTGTTTGGTACATGCGCTTAATCGAGATGCTGAAGCAGTTCGGGTGGAGTTTCCTTTAGTAAATAAATTAATACCCCAACCAGTTCTTACTAGATGGGGAACTTGGATGAAAACGGCTCTGTTTTATTGTGAACATTTTGATGCTTTTAAAGATTTAATTGATCCTTTCCAAACAGATTCGGCTCAAAGTGTAGAAGACTGTCAAAGTGTTTTGCAAGCTCCAGAGTTACAGTCTCAGCTCTGTTTCATTAAAGCTTACTTTCAAGATATCCCTGCGATTATTACCAAGCTTGAATCTCAAAATCTTCTTCTTACCGAATCTTCAAACTTATTAGATGATTTCAAATTTAGTTTAAGTAAAGACCAAAACAAAGTTTGTGGAAAAATATACGACAAATTAGACAATTTAATGAAGAAAAATGCTGGTTTTTCAACTATAAAATCTGTTAGAGACATTTTAAATGACCAATTTCCAAATGACAATGGCGAAACAAATTTTTCTGTTCAAAATGCTCACTTATTTAACATCTTGTGATGTAGAAAGAAGCTTTTCACATTACAAGCAGATATTAGAAGATAAGCGCCATAATTTACTTATAGAAACAATTGAGTAAAATATGATTATTTATTGCAATAATCTCTAAATTTGATTATTTTTCTTCTTGTGCTGTATTATGTTATGGGTTTTATGTATGTAATGTATAACCAATAAAATATAATAAATAATTATTGTTAATTTCGTTATATAGTTTTTAGGAATACATAAATAGTTGTAACAATTAGTAATAATTGTAATAGACAAGAATTGAATTTTCTTAAAATCCTGATAAAAGTAAAATTTTTTAGGTCATATGTTAGTGCATATATGGCTATATTACTGCATATTGAGTGCATATTTCTTCATTTTTTTATTGCATATGCAAGTGCATATATGCACTATCTTTGCAGCATATCTGCCCGTCTCTAGTAATAACAGTTAAGCTATGACCCATTATACATAAGTGTATTACAACTGCCTGATTAGATTTATTACAAAAACACTTGAAAAAAGTGAGGTCAATACAAGTACTCCAAAATTGAGAAATCTTAGTATTTTTTGTTATGCAACATTATCAATATTATTATCAATACAATTATCTATTAAAATAGTTAAAGATGTTGAAAGAATTTTGTGAAATTTGAAAAATGGAAAACACAAACATATTAACGTATTAAATAGCAGGCTTATGTTTGTGTTTTCAATTTTTCAAATTTCTCAAAATTCTATCAACATCTTTAACAATTTTAATAGACAATATCACGTTATCGAAACGTTTAGTTTGTATAACTTAAATATACAAATACACTATTAAATAACCCAAAAAAGATAAGTATTTTAATAAACAATTTTAATTTTATCTGCATCTTTAAGAACATGTAATATGTTTAATTAATGTAAATAGTTTTATCCCAAGTTTATTTTATTTTAATCTCTTCATTATGTAACTTAAACAAGTTAATTTCATTTATAGTACATTTAAAAGTGATTTTAAATAATATTCTTTTTGTCTAAAAATCGAAACGTAACGTACTACTTTAAAAATTTTATCATACTATTACATATCTTTTAAGTTACCTACCTTGAAGTTAATGGGCATCGTGTAGTATGCTAAATTAGAACATGACCAATTAAGGCAATATAATTTGAAATATCAGCGTGTATATTTTGTATAGATTTAAAATATGTTCAAATTTATTTATTTCTCAAGCAGTACTTGTTTGTGTGCTCTTATTCAAAATTGGCTGTTGAGACTGACCGTTGCATGAGCGTTACCTACTGTCAAATATTGCGATATGTCCTTCGTTTATAGCCTTGCTAAGGAAACTCAGTCTGACGTCTGTAGGAAGAAAAATGTCATCGTGTGATTCTAAATCATACATTTGCCCCTCTTCGGCAGCGAAGTGAAAATGATAGTTTTGTAAAACGGAGTTTTGATACCGGACCACCCGTTACCGACTCAAGTCCGATAGCAGAAGAAGCAGTTTTATCAAGCATCTTCTGCTACCAGATAAAGCAAAGGCAAATTTCAGTTACACTTAACAAGTGCCATCGTTTGGGGAATACTACACAAATATCTACTGTACCCATACCACGGTCATAATAGTATAGGGCCTTTTTTCAAATGATTTCCCAGGTAGAGTGAATTTTGGTCGATGGATGCAATATAAACCAGCAGAAAATCTTTTATTTAGCGCAAGTCTCCTCAACAGATAGGGGATACCATTTGATGAATTAAGAGATCGCATCTTATCAAATAATCCTCAATTCTGGCGGAATTTTTGAACCTGTACGTCAAGCAATGCGTCGGAGGATAGAAACATGTGTGACAGTCAGTTGGCACTTCAAACGTTTACTAAGAGTGATCTTTGTTTTAAATTATTGTCCTGAATTTTTTATTAAATAGCCTGAATTTTTTCCAGACCTACGTTGTTATAAACTATTATTCTTACTTCTGCCAGAACCACTTTTTCGTTAACGAAACACTGTCCTCGCCACTTAAGTATAAACCTGCGTCATCACTTACAATAGTACGAGTTAGTATTAAAAAACGGATTCAAATTGTTTCCGTAATAATTTCTTTTAATTAATTACTCTTTTCCGAGATAGCGGTAATGCAGTTACAGGTTTCCTTATAATTATAAATACTATTATAAAATTTACACCGTAAAAAAAACGTTTAGTTTGTGAAAATCAAAGAAAATTGTTCATTATAATTAATGTATTAAGTACCATGGTGAGCAATAAATAGAGCTCTAGCAGATATGTTATCTTAATGGTTTTTTAGATTATAAATTTATGAGTACTTATATCAAAATACTAATTGAAGCCAGTTTATGTAAATATTTAGAAAATATTTATGTGCAATATCATCTAAGTTGGAGGTAAACATTTACATATAATTGATAACTAATGATACTCGAATTTGTAGGTTTCCCAATTTGAACTTCCGAACGTTACTACGGCTTCATTATGTTTATCATTATAAATACATACTTCGTATATCTTAAATAGACGTGTGAGCTTGTTTATAGATAAACATGGAAATAAGACTACCAATTCAAATAAAGAAACATTTTTGTTAAAAAGTTTAATTTGAAAGTTGACATTCCAGAAATATATTAATGTAGTATGTTTGAGTTGATAGTAGTATACTGGGTATAAGATTTTCTTATGACATAAATAAATTAGGACATTAAAGGAATACATAAATTCTCTTCATAATGAATAATGTACAAAATGGTAGTGTGGACATATTTTATTGCTCTAGAGATATGTCAAATTAGAAATAAATCTCTAAGTGTGGTATATCTAATTTTTAAACTTATTTTTTTAGTACTAGATATCTTTGTGTCATGAAGTCGCAACGCTATTTCATGTGACCACAGAACCACAAGGTGTGTGTTTGAGTTAATCTTAGAAAAGTTACCATACAGCTCTTATTGAATAGTAATTAAACAAACCATACATGATGATCTATATTATACGAAATGAATAGCTAAAATGAAATTTAATGCCTTGACATGTTTAAGTGTAATTTATTTGACGTTCAATAATTGTACAGAATAATTATATTACAAAAAATTAACGCATCCCTTTTCAATTACCTAAATTATTATGTTGCAACAATAAACTTAAAGCACCAAATTTCTAGTCTTTGAGAATAATTCCTCACATTAATCACCATCATATCAACTGTAATGTCCAACATTTCTTCACGTTTGTACCAGTACTGTATGCTTCCGTATGCTGCACACAGTTAGACCAAACGGTTTGGTTACATTGCTGCAATGCTTTGATCCACATGATAATACACCTGCGCAAGAGGTTATGACGCAACATGCGTAATAAACTTCTGCGCAACCATGAAAAAGTTTTACTATATATATATATATATATATATATATATATATATATATATATATATATATATCATATAAGTTCTAAAAAATATATATTTGATTACTCAGTGGCTCAGTAGTAAAGGTGTCAGACTAGTAAGTGAAAGGTACCAAGTTCGAATCTGAGAGTAGTCAAGTGCTCGGGAAAAAATTATAATAACATATGAATTCGACTCAAGTGCGAAAACAGTCCTTCTCAGGACTAAGCCTGATGACGAAAGCAGAGTCCGCTTCCGAAACGTCGCGCTCAAAAAGCATAAACTGTGGAAATAGGCCGATCAACTCCACTAATAGGAAACCACAGTTACAAAACACTTGTAATACAGAATTAGTAACTCGGTACGGCCCCGAAGTTAAACAACTTTTCAGAAAGCTTGAAACATCAATGAACAAGCTAGCACTAGAGGAGAACCACCTAACCTTCCTCTGCAAAGCCCATGATAACAACATAATACCCACCGGGCTCAACATCAAAACTCCGATGCACAGCCGGAAAATATCACTAATCGCAAAGAAAGCTAGCGAAGCATTAGTCAAAGAACGAATCAGACATCACCGTTTCAGAAAGTACCAGCTCGAACACCAATCCAACGAGATTAGAGAAACCATTCGAAATCGAGTGAACGAACAAGACTTTGATAGGATAAATACGGCTACCAGAAGTAAATATTCGAAGACCAAGGCAATGCACATGGAAATTCAGCAGACGAAACTCGAAAAGCGAATCTCGAAACGACAGTTGAACGAAAACGAAATGTAGATTTAATAACCGCAGTCGAAGAAACAGCTATGAAATTAGATCCTGAAGAAGCCGAAGAATACAGAAGTAAGGTTAGATCAGTCCTAGATTCATCTAGGCGAACTGAACCTAACCTCTCTAACCTAGAAAGGAGAGCGGTCATTTCCCTTAAGAATGACACAACGACCAAAATTCTCCCGGCTGACAAAGGAAACGCGACTGCGGTAATGGATATGGACACTTACAACAGTAAGATCCAAGAACTACTAGACGGGAGCGAGTACAAACAAATACCAAAAGACTAAAAACACTAAAGACCCTAAAAAAACGCTAAAAAACACTAAAAACACTAAAAAACGCTAAAAACACTAAAAAACGCTAAAAACACTAAAAACACTAAAAAACACTAAAAACACTAAAAAACTCTAAAAACACTTAAAAACACTAAAAAACAGTAAAAACACTAAAAAACACTAAAAACACTAAAAAACACTAAAAACACTAAAAAACAAAAAACGCTAAATACACTAAAAAACACTAAAAACGCTAAAAACCACCAATCGAAAGACGGATATACCTGACGTTGGCAAAACATAAGGGAGAGTTCTCTGATTACCAGAGAAGTAGACTTACCCCACACTACAGCAAACCGCCGCATCTGTACGGCCTACCAAAGATTCACAAGGAAGGAATTCCTCTGAGACTAATTGTGAGCTCGAGAAATTCACCTTGTCACCCATTATCACACCTTCTGCTAGGTGTCATCACACCCTTATCAGGAAAAACCGAGTCTATGGTTAAGAATACTCAGCACCTCGTGGAAACCATCAGAAACTTCCAACCAAACCACGAAGAAATACTGGTAAGCTTCGACACTGTGAGTCTATTCACAAATCATAAGGGACAAGCTGGAAAAGGATGAAACGTTAGACAAACGCACGCAACTTTCAGTAAACACAATAATGGAACTTCTGACAATATGCATTAGAACTACATATTTCCAGATAGAAGACAAATTCTACCAACAAGAGTTTGGGATGGCTAGTGTAGAAATGAAACCCATATGGATTCCAATAATGCGTGAAGAGCTTAAGCGCAACGCACCTGCGCAAGAAGTTACGGCGCAACATGCGCAATAAACCTCTGCGCAACCACGAAAAAGTTTAATATATATATATATATATATATATATATATATATATATATATATATATATATAAGTTCCAAAAAATATATATTGGATTACTCAGTGGCTCAGCGGTAAAGGTGCCAGACTAGTAAGTGAAAGGTACCAAGTTCGAATCTGAGAGTAGTCAAGTGCTTTGGAGAATATTATATATAACATATGAATTCGACTCAAGTGTGAAAACAGTCCTTCTCAGGACTAAGCCTGATGACGAAAGCAATGTCCGCTTCCGAAACGTCGCGCTCAAAAAGCATAAACTATGGAAATAGGCCGATCAACTCCACTAATAGGAAACCACAGTTACAAAACACTTGTAATACAGATTTAATTAAGAAGAATTACTTGTGCGGAGAGTAAAATTAATGAGTTAGAGGTAGTAATTAAAGGGACACTTCTCCCGAACAGGTACCTGACTGCAGATACGCGACTCCGCGTCCTTCCAATGGGAAATGTGGTCTTGGACCTAAGGCCCACCTCCAACCAATATAAAAGGTGTCCTTGGATCTAAGCCCCGCCTCCAATAGGAAAGATGGCCTTATCGCTCCACAGTAGGCCTTGAACGTAAACCCATCCTCCAGTGCTAATTTCAGCCAAAAAGGCAGTAAGCACGAAAACAGGACGATCGAGAAGCGAAAAGGTATACGGAAACAAGATGGTGAAATACGCAAGCAAGATACTGGGTAGCTAAAAGGGCAAATGTAAACACGATGGCAGAACCCGCAAGCAAAATGGCAAAATATCAAAAAGACTCACGGAAACAAGAAAGCGGAAATCCAAAAAGGAGCACAAAAGCACAATGGCGGAGCACGTAAGTAAGATCGTGAAAAGTCAAAGGAGCACACCGGGAAGAAGACAGTGAAGAATCAAAAGGGCACACGTAAACAAGAGAAAAGATCTAGTACCCCTGCAACATTCAAATTTGATGTAGGAGCATTTTTGCAACCCTGTCTACAACTTCCAATTTCTCAAAAAGCAACATTGCACTAACGAAAATATTAAATGCATTAACGTACACTAACGCTTCACAAACAATTAAACCTTGTGACGTGCGTAATTTGATTTACCGTATTTTCCTTCCACATTGATAATTTTATAGTAAATATACCTAATAGTTCTACCCGAAGTATAACCCATTTCTTACACTGTTGTTTGCTATATATCATTCATATTAACTATTGATTATTAACTAATTGACTTATAATTTTCTATTTTGTGGGGATACGTATTTATTTAACTCATATTTTCTTGTTTTTACATTGCAATTAACATAATGACTTCTAATTATACACCTTCTACCTTAAAAACCCTCATTTTCACAAAAAATCTTGTAAATTGGACTTTTCGACGTTCAATTTTAATTGGACAATACAAATTAAATTGAGATACTATAACGCTTTTACCTTCGGCGGACGGTTAGTTATTATCAAAGCGGTGAACTGTGGTTGGACTATCGCGGTATAATCGGGTTACTCGAGCGCCAATCTAGGTAACTGGTTATATAGAGGCCTAGATTCCTCTTCGCGGAGAATTAAAGGGGTAAAGGCGGTCCAAGTAGCGTCAGTGAAGACGTCGGCCTACCAGGGTTTCGGAAGATTTAAATCGGTGCCGGTATTTAAAACTTGTGTCGTTGTTGAGTCAGAAATGCGCGGTCTCGGTATTGTGACTCCAAAATAAATTCAATTACCAAAAAAATAAAACTCCTAATACGGAGGTCGGAAGCAAATGTTTTCAGTGTCGGATAAATAATAAAAAAATTAATTTTATAATTTTGAAATTAAATAACAGAACGATTCGTCAAACAAAAAAAGATAAACCAAACTCTCGGTCACAGTAAAGAAATTAATTTTGTTATCGCGGGTAAGTGAAAAAAATTAAATTAATATGTCTCGGTACAAAAAACAATACTCGCAAAAAAATTGGGTGGTCACGGTGTAAGGACTCAGCCTCTAATTTATTCGGGCAGCTGAAAAGAAAAAAAAACACTATAGTGCTTGGCGATAGCACTTAATAAAATAATTTTTCGCCAACGGTGGCGGGAAAAGAATAATACCTAAATTCCTAAAATAAAAATATATATATATATATATATATATATATATATATATATATATATATATATATATATATATATATATAACTGCCAACGGCGACGGAAAACCAAAACTAAATTCGTAAAAGAAATATAAAATAAAAATGGTGTTTGTCTAAACAGGCTATAAAATAATAAACTAATTTACCCTTATACTCTGTTTTGAGACGGCGTATCGGTTTAATTAAAATAAATGTTATATTCTGAATTTTTATAATAAACAATAGATGATGATAAAATTGCTTATCACGGAATATTTGTATTCGTAATTTTAACTAAACTATACTAATATGGTTACAATAATTAACATGTGCGTTATTAATTGTACGGTAATAATAACAAGATTTACCTGTAATATAATTTAACGAAATTCTTAGAAAATTTCCGGTCACTATCAAAAACCAACTTGTGTATTACATTAATACTGCATCAATGACAATTGCAATAAAATATCACGTTCGTGAAATTGATAATGAAACACGTCTTTGAAACATGGAATATTTTGTTGTTAAATTGTAAACTATTATATTTAATGTTTAAAAATTTAATTTATGTAATATAATGACAATCAGTTAATAAATTATTACATTTTACATTTCAATTAATAAAAGTACATGTATATTATCATATAAAATTTATTAAATCAATTAATTTGAAAAATTTAATATACCAGGCGTTCAAATAAATCTGACCTAAAATTATATGGGAGATATGTAGGGACTGTTTTTTTTTTATTAGGTGACAGATGACGGTTGGAAACAGTATTTTTTTGTAACGGAAATTTTGTTTCGTTACAATACAACCGAAATCACTAATTTATTGAATAGATGACTATTATATATTACTTTTTCCACAAGTAAAGCTTTTCTTTGAAACATCTGGTTTCAATGTGGATTTGCCGGGGCTCTTCATATCGTTGTGTGATCCCTTCGAAGAATAAATTTTACAACTGAGTAGTCGAATAGATAAAGGGGGTAACCTTTTTTTTTAAATGTACTTATCGCCTTGGATAAAAGAGGCAAGTGACAGTCATAAATAAATTATGTTCATATTTTCTAACAAAAATTATGAATGAAAGGTGTACCTGTCGCACTTGCTCCTCTTATACTTACATCAAAACTTGCAGTTCGCTTATCGGATAGAAATCACTCTTGATTGACACATGTCTCCTTTATTCACTCAAATAATTTAATAGCTCTAAAACAGCGGTTAACCTAAAAGAGTTTCATTATTGCTTCGCAAATAAAACAGCGATTATTTTATAAACTTAATGTAAATAAATTAATTCTGTAAAGGCAATAGAAATATGTAGTTCGACTAAAAATCAAGGTGATGTTGGTGAAAATAAATATTTGAAAGTAATTAACCCCAAAAAATGCATGTACATTCGGCGAACAAACTTTGGAAAGCCTGGATAATGACTAATGTGATTTGCCAGAAATAAATGGTATGTTTTAAAAAGTGGTGTGTTATTATTTACGTATACTAATTTTCATTTTCCTACTGGTACCAAAAACTTTTAGGCGGTTCGTTTTTTCCTTCTTGTCTGTTACATGGGATTAATGGGAGATAGAAACCATAAACTTACACCACTGTTCTTTTAAGAAGCGTTATCTTATCTGAGGCGCTTAATATTTGGAATTGAATATAGAAAATCAATTTAAATTTCGCTTCACTAATTCCTTCAATATTCTTCAACACTTTTGAAGCATTTCTTATATAAATAAGTATCCAATCTTGTCCTAAAGATTTAACTTGTGCAACTATGGAATCGATCTCGTGATATTTCAGAGACTTTATTTCAGGATGCGACCTTAGAACCTTTTCAATCCTACCGAACACTCTGTCGGTGGAAATGTACGAATGCCCTCTCACTGGAAAGAACAGTGTAATAGATTTAATTCTGGACTTTTCTATGCAGCTCGTACATCCATTTTTTTGGCCCGTACATCCATCGAAAAAGAATCTCAAATCAGTCACATGATCAAGAAATTCGGTTTTCTTGAAGAAATCATGCAAGGCAGAGCCCATTTTGGTCCCTATTTGGTGTTCAAGCCAAGTACAGAAAGCTGGTGTTTTGTATGAGATATCTGTCACACAAAAAGCATGAAACGAGAGCTGTTGTGAATAAAATGGTCGCCTATTGGTGTTTTACCTGCTTGTACCTGTTCTAAATCGAAATACAGAGACATGTTTCCAAATCCAATATTGAAACGATTGTTAAATATTCTGGAGAAAAAATAATTTACTCTATACTCCGCATCTACTTTTTTGTTATATAAGTTATGCAAAACCGCAATATTATATTGAGAATTCAGATAGATCCTTCTGGGACTGTTTCTACCGTAATGATTTTCTCTCTCTTTCAAGCTTCTTATTATTAGTTTTGTGTGATTTTCGGTGTCCGCCGCGTTCTTCAGTAATACTAGCTCTCTACTGCATCCTCTTGGCTATATTTTGAACTCTTCTCTGGCTCATTTCCAAGAATACTCAAGAACATTTTCTGCCAAGCAAGAAACTTTTTTCCGTTTTTCTTCCCGGTATATTATTTGTTGAATTTGTGGTGTTTCTGATCTTGCACTTTTCGACTCCTTTTCCGTTTCGGAATTTCTACTTCAAGTAGGTGTTAAAGTATTAGATCTTGATTAACTTTAACAGTATCAGTATAAAAATAGTCACGAATCATTTTGATATTCCGTTTCGATACTTCTTGGCATTGAAATTTGCTAATCTTATGATTATATGACACTTCAAACAACTCTAGCCCCGGATCTGAGTCAGAATACCGTTATAAGAGAATTGAGTCTTGTAAAGAAGTATTTTCAGCTTCCACAATGATATATGAAATGTAAGTTGTACATAGTTTCTGTCTGGATAAAGGAGCACTTAGTATTCAATTTGGGGGAACTCCTCTTAGTAGTTCCGACAGTAGCCTGAATGGCGGAATAGAATTAAGTTGTAGATTCTGTGATGTATTATTTTTTTTTTGAGGTTGCTGGGAAATTGGGTATTCGTCTCAGTGGCTTGCTTCTTGCTTTTTTTCGAATATCGTGGCGCTCAAACCATCGACCTGACAGCAAGATTTAACGCCCAATACCCTGAGGTGCTACCATCCCGTTCCTGGCTAGCCGGAATAACTTCGTTTCTGGCCGTATGTTTCTTATGCATTGTTATTTTATTTTTCCTATAGCTGGTCCATCGAGACCCTTTCGCAGAGAAACCAAAGGCAAGAATTTTAGTGAACAAATGGATAATGGTAAGTTCCTGTGCTCATTAAAAGAGAAAGAATTTCAAAAAGCCTTATTTTATTGGAGTCTTTCTCATTGATTTCGAAGGTGAACCCTATCAATTAAACGGTGAGAGCGACGAATTTATTCCTGAACAGATATAGATGCATGCCAAACAACAAAGAAAAAGCAGACGTTAACATTTAAAAATACAAATAGTTCCACCAATTTAAGTTAAAGCAAAATAGTGATGAACACTGTGGAAGAGACAACCTAAAGAAAGACAAAAAAATCAAATACGTGGAGGAAAAATATTGCTGCAGCAGTAACGTAAAGAGGTGAAACTTGTGTTAACCAAAAAGGGAAAGTAACGCCGGAAAAAACCGCTAACTTTGGTACAATTTGTAAATATCAACTATTATAGCAGAACACGAATCTAAGACCTAATATTTTTTAAACAAAGTAGTTTTAAAGAAAGTTTATCTACTCACTTAAAAATCTACTTTATTTTTTAATGATGTAATAAAGCTCAACCAAGCAACTTTTAGATTAGATACCCCTTTTCCAAATAACGTTTATTGTATAATAATACTTGATGGATAGACAAGGTGAGTGGGCTTTTTTTTCAAAATTAGAGTTTTTTGTAAATGTGACTAAATTTTTACTGTTATTAAAGAAAATACCTCATTATAGCCCAATAACTGGTAAAATTTCAACACAAACATAAAAAAGTAAATAAGAAAATGGTTATTGAAAACTAATATTGATTTTTATCAGCTTTAGTTTTTCATCACTGATCATCTTTATCCACTTGATTCTTCAATTGTAACTGAAGTTACATAATTACTTTCTGGTTACGATTACAATTATTTACTGCAGATTTTAACTCCGTCTTCTACCGACTGCTGATATAGCTTCGCTCGCAAAGGTTAGTGAACAATTACATGCATTTCACTTGGCGATTTTCCAGGCACTCAAATTATACTAATTTAATATACGTATCACATCAATCTATTACCGGTTTGACGGTTTGCGCTAGTGAAAATTGTGTATATTGAATATAGTTGTTTCCATCGAACTATTTGGTTATTTGTGCCAGCTGCACGTTATTTAAAGTATTGAAATTTGACCAAATTAACAAATTCTACATAAAAAATGTTCTTATTTACGTATTATACATTCATATTTTATGTGTATAACCCCGATTTAGTAACAATAAGTGATTAGTCACTCGTTTGGCTTATCTGTCACTTTGCACAGACAAAACATAAATGTGGCTCTTGTATCGCAAAGTTTGCAAATTGTTTTCGGTGACTCAACTTTAATCATCAATTTAGGAGTCTACTTGAATGCAAATTATATTTTCTACCTGTTTAAGTGTTTATTTTTCATTCAGGATACAGAATTTGCGCCACAAACATTAATCTTCCTTTATCATTAACTTTAAGTATAGAGAGTTATAGATAGAGACGGTTTGTTTGAGGTAAAATTACTAACCGTTTAATTACGCTCATACTTATACCTTTACGCTCAAAGGTGTAAGATTTATAGTTTTACTTAAAATTATTGCGTTGGAGAAATAGTTAAGTTTACATTTAACGAATGACTGACGTGTGACGACGTTCTGCAGAATTAAAAATTTTGGTAATTCTTGGCTACTTTTAATATCTGATATTCGTGGTAGCAAGCCATTATCTTGAGTTGATATGTACTCCCTTTTTGAAGTATTAGGGTTGTACTTTTGAAAGTTCATTGCGCTTACTACTACTACTCATAAAAAGGCTTACACTTACCACCTTTTTATACCAGTCTGGTGTAAGTAATAAATTTTCTGACCACGCATCCAATGTGCTCCAATTACTTTTGTTAGATACTGGGTTATACTTACTAGATTGTGCTGGGTTAAAGCCTCCCAGTAATAATCATTTTGCAGAATTGTAACAATTTTGAGATGTTTACAAATATTGACCCCGCTACAACTTTGTACATTGTCAATACTCAAATTGGACGTGTGCAGCATTTTCTTACCTCCGCCCACATCTCTTTTAAAATACCTTGCCTGGTATTATTGCACTAACAAAAATCAATCAAGCACTATCGTGCACTAACGATGCCCTAACGGACAAAATTTATTAGGTCTATTTAAAAATTGTGTCTTGTACGTTTTAGTCCTTTATTCTTACATCAATTCAACAGAGTTTATTAAAATTTTTTATACTTAAAAACGTATAGAATATAAAATAAGGTACAAAAATAATCCAATAAAATATATAAGTATTGTGTTGGTGGTGCGCTGCTCAGGAGTCTTCGTCCTCTTCAGCACGTGTGTGTATGGTTGTTGTGTTTCGTGATGGTGATGGTATGCCTGTTAACAATGTGTGGTGTTGTTTTTTGGTTTCCAAAAAAAAAGATCCTAGTGTGGGTGTTGTTGCTACTGGAGTTGGTACTCTGTGGATTATCCTGTTGCCTCTCGACTGATGTAATTAATATTGCTGCCTCGGATATCGAAATAAAAAGAAAAACGTATTAGTTTAGTCGTCACAATTGCTTGCACAAAAATAGCGGAGCTATTATTGTTCAGAGGTAGAATGGAATTTCTGTACCATGTGGCAGTATGGAACAAGTGGGTTTAAGACAGTAAATAGTTATAATAATAGTTATAGTTATAAGTCGATAGTAGTATATTTATCCGAGGCTTTCTTCTTGTCGCCGTTTTGGAGAGTGTTTACTCAAAAAGGGCAGACATCTTCTGACTGTGCGTGAGGATCACTCCCCACAGGTCAGTAGCAGTTTACGCCTTTGATGGTACCGCTGCCATCGTGCGGATGACAAGTAGCGCTTTCGCCAAACCTAAGTCTCCGAGGAAACCAGAGTGGCGTTGAACCATAAAGCTGGCGTTTTTCGACTGAGGCTCTAACTGCGTTCGGTACTTTCGCCTTCTCACTACCGCTCGTCATCACTTTGGCGTAACTAACGCCGGCTCCGAGTTGAGAGGGTGTCGCTGTCGGCGGTGTCTTCTTCAAAAATGAGCGGTTCTAGTGATGACGAATCTAAGATCTGTACTCCGCCAGATATTCGTTTGGTAGCAAACGAAACGTACGAAACATTATGACGTCAAAAATCCAAATCAAAATACGACTGGCATATAAGAAGTTCATGGACTCGACTCTAAAGAAATCAGATAAAAAGCATCACAGAAAATGTTTGAACTGCTTATGTGGAGAACCTTTCGGAAACTATGAAGCCGCCGATACTGTGGACAACATATTCACAGCTGAGGAACATGTTAAATATTAAAAATAATGTGGATATTTCGACGTATTGTAAACTGTGGTCTTTCTTGAAGCTGCAGTCAACCGGCTACAAAACAGACATAAAAAATTTGACATCAGAGGAAATTAAAAAGTTTCTTGTGGAAGCTCCCGATAAAGAATTTTTGTTTACGAAGGCAAGTTATTTTTGTTTATTAAACCTATCTATCTAAAACTATTTTCTAATACTTCATTTTACTTGATTTTTGACATATCTGGCGGAACCCGTCGCCAAGAACTAAAAAACTTTAAGATAACTCTTGTGGCAGATTTGGGAAACGAACTTCAAGTTAAGTTGGTGAACACGAAGACAAAAACGGACAGTTCCTTTATAATTCCTGAGTTGTTTTGCGAGCTCTCCAAAAAATACATGCACCTTAGACTACCAGATACGGTCCAATTTTTCGTAAATTACCAAAAAGGTAGATGTTTTCGGAACGTAGTTGGTATTAATAAAATCGGTAATCAACGGAAAATAATTTCCCAGTTTTTAAAACCCCGAATATTTACCGGGCATTGCTGTTGTCGTTCTGCAGCTAGTTTGACACTGAAAAACTTTGGTGGGTGGAACTCAACTCCAGTGATGGAACCTTACTTTGAAAACTCCCTAATTAAAAAAGAAAAGATTGGCAACACCATCGTCCACTCGATTCAAAAAGTACAAAAGAAAAGTATTGTAGCGTCCCCCAGGCCTATCTTGAAAGGTGTAACTTGAACTGATTCGTAGCAATGCAAATCTAAGAATAAAACAATCGCTAAGTGATTTATCTTGACTTTACTGACAATAATGTCAGTATTACTCAAATTAATTGCTTGCCTTACACAGACTTTCCTGGCAATAATTAAAAGATTAGAATTTACTTGCAAGTCTAATATTTAATTACTTGCAAACCTCAAATCTGATCAAACGAAGTAGCCTTCTAATGGTAGGTACACTGTGCTATTTGAATTAGATAGGTTGTTTGAGGTAAGTGTTACATCATAAAGGGCAGCTAAACAATAAAACTACTCAAATTAAAATTAACGAGCTTTGCGCAATGGCAGTTAATGTACTATTGTGGGAAAGAACTACCAATAAAACCCACTTTTTTCATAAACAAGTAATTGCACAAGTACATTTATGTATCAAATAACAAAAAAAAACAATAAAAGGGTTAAATATATAACAAAACACCATTCAATCAGGTTAAAGTGCGTACAAAATTATAACATTAAGAGGAAAATAAATAAAAAGTAGTTTAGTAACACATAAACACAATAAAAAAAACATGTTGTCACACCCAGAATCGTGTTATAAATAATCAGAATAAAAATCATAACACCAAACATGTGGCCCTTTAAAACCAACCATGCCGGTCTTTAAGTAAATAAAATCATAAAGCAAATTACGGTACATATAAAATACAACAACAGTAAAATTGCACAGGTAATAATAAGGTAAAGGCAAGGAATTTACACGTACCCAATTGTTTAGTGACTACTAAAGCACAAAATACATACAAAAAATTACAATATATTACGTATAAAGGGAAATTAGTTCGCAGGTAAATAATTCTACTTAACAAACTGACACAAAACAAAACTCATTAAAACGAAGCCTTACAAGGGTAAGTCATAAATAGATCATAACATCGTGACCGATATATAAGTTTGCGTGCGTTAGAGAAATACAGCGCCCCTTTCTCAGGTTACACATTCATCTATACAGCAATAAAACAATAAAAATAAAATTCGAGGTGTTTAATGGTTATCTGGACCCGAGAGTGCGTACCCACTTTGCAATTGCCTTTTACAATTAATAACCAAGCGGTATCATGTACCCGTTCATCAGAACACCTCTACACAAATATAAATATAAACAATAACCAACAATGCTAATTGATTCAAATAGCAGATTTCAGCTTAATGAGCCCGCGTACAAATAAGATACCTTTGCAAGGTAATGTTCGAGCTTTAATAGGTTATGTAGGCTTGTAGAATTATTTGCTGCCAGCCTTAATTTATATAAATATATAAATACGTAATGTTGGCTAATTCAAGAGAAAGTGTATACGCACGAAATATTTTAAAGACAAACTATTTACAATAGGAGTTTCTAATTAAAACAAATCAAAGCATCCGGGTCAATCAAAATTTCAACAGCAACTACCTTCCCCTCTGGTTTCCACTAACCATGTCTCTCCCGAAAATCAACCCCCGTCTTTGAATAGTGAAAAAAACAAGAAACATTAATTTACGTTGGAACAGTTTCATATTAATTATTACACAACATCTTAATTTTAAAAATATGCATTCGTCCATAACAAACCCTACCTTTAGGTCTCGAGTTTCAACGTACCAAACAAAGACGTCTTTGATTGCAGTGTGTACCGTTAGTAATTAATTACTAACTAGTGACATTTTTACATCAAAAGCGCGCGTATAGAAATTGTCAACAATTCATCACGCCAGTTTCGGCTGAACACCTGTTTCTCTACCCTAATATATGTTTCGTTTATCTGTTCAACCTTTACTCAAATATCAATTACATACATTCTTACATTTCTTACATAAACCATGAAATAAGATATTCCGAAAACGACTTATTATAAATATATTAAAATTCCACTAATTACCTTTTCCATCTCGGTAACAATAGCGATTTCACAAACGTTCATTATAATATTAAAATTTTCGCGGTCCACTACCTCCAGTATTCCATCAACCTCAAACGAATACATTTCACTAAATATACTGCCATCAACTTCTAAATCTACCAGTGTTACATAAAACAATAATTATACAAACTTATAAAAAGAAGCTATTGAAAGTATTCCATCGACCTCAAAAGAAAGCATTCCACCGAATATGTTTGCACCAACTTCTAAATCTACCAGTCTTACACAGAACAATAATTATCAAGACTTAGAAAAGGAAGCTATTATCTATAAAAACTGTATATTTAACAACTGTACTTTTCTTCTAAAGAACCAGTAAAAAAATCATTAAATGTTTTATGACGCGTATACATTAGGCTATGTGATTTTGTTGTAAAATATCTTGTTGATTAAATGAAATAAATGTTCTTAAAAATTTACATTTTTTTCATTAAGAGGTCGTAGAAAAAATACACTGTACAACTCGAGTGGAATGTAACCATATCGCCCTACGGCGTAGTGCTCAAACTTTATTCTCGTGCGATATGGACATCATATCCAATCTCATTGTACAAACTACTAAAGTAGACCTTAATAACTATTATTGAAACTCAAATAACGGTCATAATGGAATCACTTATCAATAATTAATGTTCGAATTATTTTGCCTTTTTCTCGTATTCAATGCTTTCAGAGAAGTATAAATAAAATTTAAATGAACTAGTTAAAAAGGCGAATAAATTATAAAAATTTTCTAAATAAAATGTTTATTTTTTTGTAAAAAAAATTAAATTTTTGTTATAAAATAAATTGAGACACGTAGCTACTTTAATCTTCTATCTACTGTGCATTTTACTTTTTAACTTATTACGCATTTTTTCGCATTTTTATGTCGAGGAATTTTATTATCCTGTATGCGTAAACAAACAAATGTGGAATTACATAAAATCCAAAGCAACTAAGCGCCATTGAAACCTACTTCAACTTGATGAGTTTTTTTTTGTTATGTCTACAACACAAGTATTTTTAGCAAAAATATATTACAATTACAGTTACTTTATTATTATAAATTAATATCTCATACTTCGATTATCTGTAGGTAATCACATTATTCACATCAAACAGCAATAACATTAGAGAATATTTTGATTAAAATTCCATCTTGTGCTATTGGAAATTTCAATTAATTTTCAATTTAACTTTAATATGAATCGGATGTAAATGGATTCATGTATATAGTTCTTCCATAAACTTGTAATTTAGCACTCCTGATGCATTTTAGTGTATGGCTATGACAGATCGATTCGAAATTGCAAATTATTATTGTTCGCTATACATATACATTCAATTTTATTTAAGGCAAGTGGTGTGCAGGTGTTCCCAAACTTGCAACTTGATTGCTACACTATTCAATTTGCATTTGAATACAAATTGGATCGATACAAAGTTTGGCAAAATTTGACGTAAGCACTTTTAAATTGTTCTTAAAGTTTTACCGCATACTTTTGCAATAAACGCCTAGATGAAAGTTTCTGTAAGATGTCATCATAATTATAACTTTAACCGAAAACAGTCTTTTATAGTGTTTCGATAAACTTGCTTAACTACATTAATATGAAAGTTTGACTAAATCAACAGACCCTTAAGAGCATAACACCAACTTGATGTTGTGTTAGGTTCAGCTGTTTTTCTTTTACTTCTGCTTGACGAAGTTTTACATAAAAGATTTATGTACCGTTCTTTACTGCACTATCCATATACCTTCATTATATCTTGTAAAACCTTTTAAAATGAATAGTTTAAGAAAAAGATTTCCAAAGAAATGCATTTTTTTTCCTTTGATCTGTTAGAAATGCTAGGGAAAACTGTATGAATGTCTGTATAAATACAGAAAAAGCCAAAAACCACTATTTCTTTTGGAATAGTTTTGATCAAAGAACCTTTCCCCAATTTACTAATAATTACAATCTTACTGAAACTTTGAAATTTTTAGAATATATACAGAAAAGTATATATATTGGGTGTTTCAATTAGTACACTCAATGAACGGCCAAGCCATTAGCATTATTCCTATGAATTTAAGGGGATGTATATTTGACTTCCCTGATGTGTAGGTAGCAATGGCCTTTGGTTTCTTGCTTTTCAGTTTTTACAAAATAACTTGAAAATTAAACATTTTATTCAAAATTAAAACAAGTTCAAAAAATTAAGCGTGCATTTTTTTTCGCGACGTTCCTAAAAAATATCTGGTGTGGAACACCACACAATAATAATAATCTTTTTTAGGATAATTATGCAACCTCTTTTATGATAAGGAAAAAAAACAAAAACAATGATCTATGTCAAACAGACGTTTAAAACTTTATGTTCAGACAGAGGTTAATAGACATATAGATGCTAACTTAAATTAAAAGAAATGAAATAATTTTAATCTCAATTTTTTTAGGATAACTATGCAACCTCTTTTTTATACGTTCTTAACAAAAACAGGCAACATTGTAAAAACAAAAACAATAATCTACGTCGGAATGACGTTTAAAACGTCATGCCAGATGTAGATTGTAGGTAACGGACCAAACAAATTTTATTATTGCAATAAACGTTTGTCAAATCGCCATTGTTACCGCGATACAAAAGATAATTAGTGGATTTTTAATATCTTGATAATACGTCGTAATTTGCTAATGTTTTCAAAATATTTCATTTATATATTTTTATGTAAGGAATGTGGGAATGTATGTAACTGATATTTGGCAAAGGGTTGAAAAACACATGTTGGGCTTAAAAACTGCTTTACTGGGGGCGTAACGAAGCATTGGAAATTCTTATGCGCCGATTCTTAATGTAAAAATGTTACTAGTTTAGTAAGTAATTGTGTCGGTACAGACCGCGATCAAAAAATATCTTTGTTTGGTACTTGGAAACTGGAGACCTAAATGTAGGGTTTGTTACTGACGAATGCATATTTTTAAAATTAAGATGCCGTGCAATAATTAATATGAAACTGTTCCAACGTAAATTAATGTTTCTGTTTTCTTTTTATCACTTTTTTAAGACGGGGATTGATTTTCGGGAGTAGACGTGGTGAGTGGAAACCAGAAGGGAAGACAGTTGCTGTTGAGATTTTGATCGAGCCGGGTTGCTTTTATTGTTTTAATTAGAAACTCCTGTTGTAAACCATTCGATCTATGAATATTTTGTCGTGTACCTTTTAGCAAATCTAAAACGCTCCATCGTTTTTTTCTTTTAGTGTATCTTTTAATGTAGATTTTTCCAAAAATTAATCTATAATTAATCGCCGCGGAGCTGAGTTTTAAACCGCGTATCTTGACTCATCGTGTTCGTGGTAAAGTGTAACTAAAGGGAATTTTTCAAGTGTAAGTAGGTATTTTTGTATAAATGAAAGTTCGCAGCAAATAATCTTTCAAGCCTATGCAACGTCTTAAAAATCAAATATTGCCTTGCAAAAGTATCTTATTCGCATGCGGGCTCATTAAGCTGAAATCTGCTGAAATAAAACATAGTACAGGACTCCCTCACTCTGGTATTTGTGTGAATTAGCATTGTTGTTTATATTTATATTTGTGTAGAGGTGGACTGGATGAACGGGTACATGATACCTCTGGTTATTAATTGTAAAAGGCAATTGCCAAGTGAGCACACACTCCCGGGACTAGATAACCATTAAACACCTCGCACCTTACTTTTATAGTTTTTATTGTTGTATAGGTGAATGTGTTACCTGAGAAAGAGGCGATGTATTTTTCTAACTCACGCAAACTTATATGTTAGGCTTTATTTATAATTTACCCTTGTAAGGCTTTGTTATAATGAGTGGTTTTTGTATCAGTTTGTTTAAATAGAATTGTTTGCCTGCGAACAAATTTCCCTTTGTATATATATATATATATATATATATATATATATATATGTGAATTTTCAGGATTCCGCGAGTGCTGGATATAATTGATGTTCTTCCGTGTCTAGCGTAGATTCTCTCCATGGTTTTAAAGAACCGATGTTGAAATGACGACGTTTCGGCATAATCATCAAAAAATGGCAGATGAGATTATGCCGAAACGTCGTCATTTCAACATCGGTTCTTTTAAGAACTATGGAGGAGAATCTACGCGAGACAAAGCCCGGAAGAACATCAACTTCATGTATATATATATATATATATATATATATATATATATATAAATATATATACGGTGTTTATTAAGTAGTGTTAAAGCTTCAGCTAGCGTTATAGCCCATGCGAATCTGAGAAGCCTCATAAAAGAATTAATGCTAGACGATGCGCCGTTTTTTCTAACGGGCCATCCAAAATTGACATTAAATTGTAACGTTGTACATGTAAACAAATTCACCACATGATACGTGACACAAGGCGTCAGAAGCATATTGGTGATCAAAACAATACAAAAAGTACAGACCAGATATTTTATTATTGAACATATTGTTGAAAATGACCCCCGTCCATATCCATGCACAATTTCAATCGAAGAGGGATTGAATTCAAAACACGTTCCAACATTTCCAGGGTTATTTGCTGAACGGCAGCACGAATTCTCTCCTGGACATCCTGCTCATTCTCCGGGGGCTTCTTGTATACTTTGTTCTTGAGAAAGCTCCATACGAAAAAATCTGAAGGATTCAGGTTGGGCGACCTCGCTGCCCAGGCAATTGGACCGTTCCTACCAATCCATCTTTGAGGAAAATGTTTGTCTACCCATTCCCTCATTACTCGAGAAGTGAGCGCCATCATGCATTCAGTCGAGACGTGAGAAATATGGGTCCAATGATGGTTTGGCTTAGCATTCCCATCCATACGGTAACGCTAAATCTTCTCTTAAGTACAAACTCCTTGACAGCGTGAGGCGTTTAGTCCGCATAAAAGTGTAAATTGTGCGAATTAATGGTACCGTCTCTGGTGAACATTCACTCGTCACTCCATAGATTCTTCTTCAACACACCATCGCCATTCATCAACAAATTCCTCATGATATTGCAAAACTCCATCCGATTCTCTTCATCGCCCTCCTTAAACGGTTGCACTTTTCGCATCTTGTACGGGTGTAGAAGATCCTCTTTCAGAACGACGTGCACTGTACGATTGCTCGGTATTTCCAACGTTGACGCGATTTCCCTTGTACTAACCGTTGGATTCTCATACACTGCATCCAAAATCCGTTCTTCTACCTGTACGATTCGTCGTCGTCTATCCGCTCCGGCATTAGTACGCTTTGGGGTGAACTGTCCCTTCTCACGAAGACGACAATCCAGCTTCGTGAACGTCATATGGCACGCATGCGCAAGCCAGTTATGAAATCTTCGATACTCTTCTATGACAGCCACAGAGTTCCCTTCACAGAGCCCGTACACCATGTACATATCTGTATACTCGTTGAATGAGTACATGATCACCAGTTAAATCTGAAATCGAACGACGCAATGGATGCAAAAAATGCCTGTCACACTGATGTATAGAAACGTCACCACAAAATTGGCCTAGTTGCCAAGCGTATTTTTCTCAAATTCTGCATCTTTTAAAATCTTAATCTGAGGTTTTAGAAGGTGCGGAATACAATCAAAAAATTGCAAAAAAATCAACATCAATATTTTGTTTGAAAATGAATTTTTCATCGAATACTTTCCCAGATAAAATCTAATGGAGTCCGTCAAATTTCGAACTTTGGATGACTCGTGAGAAAAAATGGCGCACCGCCTAGCAATAATTTTGTTGTAGGGTTTCTCAGTATTGCCTGGACTATAACGCTACCTGAAATTTTAACACTAATTAATAAACACCGTACGTATATATATATATATATATATATATATATATATATATATATATATATATAAGTGTGCTTATTTACTTTAAGACCGACATGATTGGTTTTAAAGGGCCATATGTTTGGTATTATGATTTTTATTTTGATTATTTATGACACAATTGTGGGTGTGACTACATGGGTTTTTTTTATTATTGTATTTATGTGTAATTTACTACTTTTTTTCATTTTCTCTTAATGTTATGTTTTTGTACGCACTTTAACCTGATTTAATGGTGTCTTGTTATATATTTAACCCTTACATTGTTTTTTCATTTGGTTTATTAATGTACTTGTGCAATTACTAATTTATGAATAAAGTGGGTTTTATTGGTGGTTCATTCCCACAATAGTATATTAACGGGCTGAACCACCATTGCGCAAAGTTCGTTAATTTAAATTTGAGTAGTTTACCTTTTTTTACCTGCCTCACATTATGCAACACTTACTTCATCCAGGCTATGTAATTCAGATAGCACAACGTACCTACCACTAGGCGGCCACTTCGTGTGATCAGATTTGGGGTTTGCGAGTAATTAAATATCAGACTTGTAAATAAATTCTAATGTTTTAATTGTTGCCAGGAAAGTCAAAGTAAGGCAGCCAACTAGTTTGAGTAATAGTAACACTATTGTCAGTCAAATTAAGATAAATCACTTAGCGATTATTTTGTTCTTGAATTTGCCTTATTGCAAATAAGTTCAAATTACACAATGTGAAGCGGGTTTTAATAATTTATTACAAGAAATATTATTTTAAGATTACATTTTCAGCAGCATGTCAATCTTAACATCTCATAGTAATTATAATACAGCTTCTAATTGAATATTAAAATGGTTGTTTTGCCTGTTGGTCCCAAAGGACACATTGACACATCCCTACTCCTCAACTGCTCGTTAAATTGGTGTATACGCTGATTCTCGACCTTGAAAAACTTCCCAATCTCCATTTCCTTAACATTTTTAAAAGGCTTAAAGCATGTTGATGCATTTAGGGTAGATAAATCCATAGCTGTAATTAATTATAGCATAGCATTAAAAAATCTGCACAGGTAAGTCAAAAGCAAGCACTTACCAGTGTTGTATTGAAATAACGTCTTGGAAGATTGACAAATACTGTTTTAAGATTACATCTCATGTATCAGCAGCAGCATCCTTGTGTGTGCTAGATCTTTAGTTACCGTTTCCTTCTCAGCGTGCTTCTCGCTGTCTGTACTAACTTAGACGCCACTCTTATTTTCTCTAGCTTTCTCCACACCTGCATCATCATCAGCTGCTGTTATGCAATAATAATTTATCCTTCAGTCCTCAAAATTTCGAATAGCTTCGATTGTGGGTTCATAATATGGTGAGTTCATTTTATTTTCACTAACGTAAAAGCAATGATGTGTTTTATTTTATCCGTTGTTTCCACCATTACACTATAGATGCACGGCAATAAACCACCAAAATTTTTTACATGCAACCCACTGATGCCGTCCAATACTAACGACTTTAGTGTGGAAGTTAACTACTTGGGAATTTTTATAGTTTATGGTGATTCCCTTAGCTTTACACACCGTGATGTATTCATTTTTGCGCGTAGAGAACATCTTGTACTCATAATTCTTAGGGCCTCCACTTACGAACTCCGTGATTCTACTGCCGACTCCGTAAGCCTCCACCACATCGGTAATATCACCCAGGAAATCACCGACAGGTGGAGCCCACTCACCTGTTCGGCAAGTTTCTCCAGGTAACTGTATAGTACCAGGCGAGCATTGGCGGTTGTATAAGCTGCCAAGATGACATTGACAGTATTGAGCTGTTCGACCCCGTCCTGGAGTCTAAGCCAGTTTACGACCATAAGTTTCATAATTTTGAAAAACTCGTGAGGATCAGAAACAATCGCTACCTGCGTTAAATTATCCCTCTGCCCAAACTTGTTCCAAAATGAATTTAATAATAATTTTGAAATGTATCTAAGGCCTGAATTCGCACAAATTTTGTCCTTGTCCAATTGCCCCCCCCCCTTTCCAAATACTCGAAGATGTATCGATTCGTAGTCATCGTTACACAACGAAGACCAGTCATACTACCTCTGTGTTATTGACAAACCTCAGACTCCCACACTTCAAAAACTTCTAAAACTCGATACTCCATAGCCTTTGGAAGTCTTTGGAAGTTCGTCCGCCAAGTTCCAGTAAATTTACGTTCGGCCTGTGTATGTGTACAATCGTGCTGGAACATACTTTCAGCACAGGTTCTACACAACACGGACATTAATTTACCGTGAATGTTAAGAGATAGTAAAAATCTGATCGTGGGAGAACACTACATTTCACAAGGCCCTCGAAAGTGTGCAAGTCGAGGTTTAAGCAGTCAGCACCAATGTGAAGTGTAGGATGCCCCACCGGATACTTTGCGTATTTATTCACATAGGGGTATAGTGAACAAACATCCAAATACCTGATTAGCACATCTTGTTCTGCCTTATTATACAACTTAACCGCATTAGTACGACCTCCGGAAAAGCTATCACGAGGATTCAGAGGTGACGGATTCAGCACGTTGTTTGACCTAACAAAGTCTCTAGCGGCAGAATCTTGTTTAAAACATGGCCTACATTCACATTCCCAAATTTCTATTAAACCATAGTTTAGGAACGTATGCTGTGTGATGTTGCCAACGTCTTCTCACGTCGCGTTTACTATTACCAGCTTGATAGGGGTAATACCTTTCACAACCATGGAAATAGCAACCATCAAACTGGTATACAGTGCTTGTGTCGAGACAAAACCCATCAACAAGGATACCTTCCCTTAACCGTACTTCACGCGCGTTTCCGACATGCTGAATAATTCTGCCTTCAGAATGCTGGAGTCAGAGAAGCCATTGAATAGCAATCCTTGAATGATTGTCACCCATTCTGTATCCACGGTTTGGGAGTCCAATAGTATTCTCACGAATAAAATTTCTTCGAAAACAAGACTACACGCACCAGCTATCGTGCAGCATTCTCTAAACGGATCGACCTTGTTTTCGGCGACAAATCTCTTCCAAAACTCAAGGCCGGCTTTCCTAAGGATACTCACGTCTTGCACGCAATAACGCATTATTTCGTTTTTGGAATTGAAACGAGTGCCCTTAGCAATTTCGTCATTGTACCAGTGTATAATGTCTGTTCGAGCGTCGGAAGACATTTCGTTATAAAAGAGCATGGTCGGTAAACGCCATCATAATCTTGATTTTGCACTGTGTCCCTTTGAGCCGGGAAAGTTAAAGGTTTTAGGAAGTTTGGATAGGGCCATGGGTAGGAAGTTTAAGTTGTCTATGAATCTTACGTTGTTATTGCAGGCGAGTGACTTTAGTACCGTTAGGATGTTGGGATTCTATTGAGATGGATTCTTTAGGATCTCATTAAGGATGGATTGACACTCGTAGGATTTGGAATTGTGGGCTAGGGCTATGATGGGTGCTCGTTTCTTGGCGAGTGAGGAGATGTAGGAAAGGAGTTCTGATACAGGTAAGGTCGTGAATGTGTGATGGCGTTACCCACAATGCTCGCAACCCTGCTCAATGTTTGTATCGGTATTAATACAGTGGTTGCAGACATTCTGGGCTAACGCACAACGTAGGAGTGTGGATGAATGTGTGCTCGAAGTCGTAAAAGACAAAAATGAAGTCTTTTGCGAGTTTTTTTGAGTCCGACGTGCTCTCTGATAAAAATGACGGACGGCTTTTTTGGATTTACAGGTGGTACAATGTGTAAAACCGCATTTATACACTCAGTAAGCAAGTACGACAACGTTGGAGTCTGCTGCAATGACAGCTAGGTTTATGGTTATGCAGACATTAGTTTCCGCGGAAATCCCTATTGCACTCACCACAAACGATAAAGTCGACAGACTGGCAAGGTGGATTGTTATGACAACATGAACGTGTTACGTCAATTCTTATGACAATTGTCATTATTGGTTCTTTACCTACAGAATTCGCGTCTTCAAAAATTAAGTTTAAAACTTCATGTTTCGGATTTCTTGGCCCTTCAAAATAAATTGTCTGCCCTAATCTGTGGTTATACACAACTGTGGTGTAATTAACTAAATAATCTTGAAATAGTTGAATAGGTTCGATAGTACCCCCGTTATTTAAATCAACATTAGCGGCAGCACATAACTCCTGCGTACTTCGATCCGAAATGGCCCGTCCTTTTTTAGGGTATGTCAGTTGAGGATCGTCCTCGGCTACGGCTATAGCCACCGCTAATGTCCGTCCAAAACATAAATCATCCTTATTATTAATGCTTATAATACCTTTTTTATGAGCACAAAACTCAACAAAAGCAACCCCCGTCGTTGCATTAAACGCGGCACACACTTTTCTCAACAATTCGTCTACTGCGTTCTGCAACAAAAATGTAATTTTAGTAAATCTTAGTACAACAGAAATTTATTACTGCCTAGCTTAAAACATGCAACTGGTGATTGATTGGCATAAGCATCTTTAAATTTAAAGACAACCTTCTTCGCCATTGTATTAAACTTCTGATGAACTTTTCACCCGTAGACACCGTTTTGAAATATCTTCTAAGTTAATTCCATCACCACCACCATATAAGGTTTCAGTTGTATCCTGTAATTAAAAGATATCGAATAAAATGTGAAAAATACAACTTTAAATACAAGCACTTAAATTCAAAAACAAACAGATGGTACTTACAGCGATGCTCCCGGTTCAACTTGCAGCTTGCGGAGAAATATGCACAGTACAAACATCGCCATTGGATGAAGAAGTTGACGGCATCAAAAACAATACATCGATTAATATCTCACGGTAATATTTAAGGTGCGTACACCAAACAATACAGTACTTTTATCAAAAATTATTTCTACTTACAGAGTCAGTGTTTTCCAACGATGATGGACCACCACCGCAACCGCCACCTTGAATTTTAACACGTACCTGGAAATAAAATATTAGTAACAAATTTTAAGGTTACTGAAATATTACTTACCACAGTCATTAACTCGGCCTGGATCTTCTGTATGGCGTCCAGCAACCTCTGCAAACGTTCTAACTCAATTGTAGTTATAATTTCACCACCAACTACTTAATAATGCTAAAGTACATCTCCACCACCTCTTCTTTGGTCGTTAATCCACCCTCGAAAATATTTAAAAGAGAAGTAATTGTTGAGTTTGACATTATAGCACAGCTTTTAGCACGATGTATGAACTGTGAATGAAGTTAGAGCGTGATTCATTGGCCTTTATAGCTATTTAACCTGGTTTTTTTACACAAAACCGGTTTAAAACAGGAAAACAAGTTGGCTAAACAATGGAAACAGCATAATTACATTTTCAAGGCCGTTTAACCTTTCACATATTTGTCTAATTAACTGACCTTCTAAAATAACGCTGTATTATGAATTGTTTCAACCTGTAAAGTTGAATGGAACTTTTTTGTCTTCTGCCTCTTTTTTCGAAAAATGCATAGTTTTTGAGATAAATTAGCTGTAATCCATGAACAGCTTCCAAATGGTAAGTAAAGAACGTTTGATGCTCCCGCAAAAAATAGTGTGCCATGAAAAGAACAATAAAAAAAAAGAATCAAATTATGTCGATTCTCACGTTTTTTTTTGTCTCTTATTAAAAAGTAGTACTCCACTGATTTTTTCCTAACTTTTCAGATGAATTAAATAAAGGAAAGTAAAAGTGAAACAACAAAATAAATATTAAAGAAACACGTATTTATTGGAAAAAATTGGAAAGAATTTCTATTAAGATTTTAACAAGAACGAAACGAAGGAATATTAACTAAAAATTGTCTTATTTCATTACACGTATCCCTAATCCTATTAATGAGTTCATCTCTTGTTGTCACAGGAGTTGCATACACCCTTTCTTTTAAATACCCCCACACAAAAAATCTAAGGGATTTAGATCTGGAGACCTTGAGGGCCAGTAAACTGGGCCTGCACGACCGATCCATCTTCCTGGATAATGGTTGTCCAGCCAGTTTCTACCGATTCTGCTATAATGAGCTGGACAACCATCAAGCTGGAACCAAGCCGTTCTTCGTAAATTTAAGGGAATATGTTCCCACATATTCCCATGTTCATTCTCTAAGAATTCCAAGAAAGCCGCAGCATTCATGCAAGGTGGTAAAAAGTAGGGCCCAAAAAGGTGATTATTGTAAATACCTATCCAGACGTTCACACTAAATTCTTGTTGGAAATGTCTCGAGACGACACTCAGAGATTACCATCGACCTGGAAGCCTATTCTCAGGAAACATACAAATACCGCCGACCATCAGCGAGGACCTCAGTTCAGTTCGAGTTACCAGGAGCAAAACGCGAAGACTTGAAAATGGCAGATGAGATCAACTTCATATCCAGCACTCGCGGAAACCTGAAAATTAACGTATATATATATATATATATATATATATATATATATATATATATATATATATATATATATATCTTATATACTATATAAACCTGTACTTTTCTGACATGAAAGTCAAACTTTACTTGCTGTTTTTAGCAAAAGAAAATATTTTTTACAGCAGTTTTAGAAAAATGACTAATTACTACCTAAGGTCTACTCGCTGTTTACAATTATATCATACAATATAGTCAGGTTTACATTTAAGTAGCTCTTATAAATTTTTTATGCAGTTTAGCTTTTTTTCTGATGAACACAGTTTTAACATTTTCGAAAACCATACGATATTCAAAAATTCATATTTCTATATTTTTGAACCCGGAAATTAGTATTAGGTACTATTGCAAAAGTATCTAAAAATTTATAACGTAGTACAGCTGAGTATATAATATTTAAAGCCACTACGCACTTATTTACCTAAATCTTGTACCACTCCTTTATTATAATTCAAACCTGTTGGTTTTTTAACCTGTTCAATAAAATTGTAAAAGGTCATTTCTAAGTAAAAGTTCTTTTAGTGATAAATTAAACACCTAAGTAGTGTTAATAAAGATTATTGCAAATAATAACTGCAATTATTCTTTACTTTACGTTACTACATTTGATGCTAATATTAGCAACATCCCACGTAAGTAACCTAATTATTATTCTTAAAAAATAATAAAATGTTTTAGATTACAAATTGCAATCATCAAATTCAATGTATAACAGATGTAGGTAGAAATAAACATATCTTACAAGAAGAATTTGCAATTTATACATTCTCTATCGAAAACAAAATTATTGGAAAATACTTTGCATGTTTATGGAAAAAGAATGGTGTGATCAATTAGGATGGATCATTTAGCAAGAGCTTTTACTCTGAATATGTCACAAGTTTAGTTGCTAAATATCGTAATGTAACTGTAAACGATGAAATTAGGGAAACGGTCAATACAATACTTGGTATTGATCTAAATGAACTCACATATGAAAAGAATGAAGAAAAATTCGCTGTTCAGTTGATAAATGCCATTAAATTGGTTTTTGTTGCAATTACTTTTAATGATAGAGAACCAGGAAGGGATATACTAGAACTAATACTTGAGTAATAAATATATCTTTAACGTAATAAAAGGCACAAGAAGTCAGTTAATAACTTCTTGTTTACATTACCCATACGTCTGCAGTTCTATACATAGTAGGTATTCTGCTCAAATAAACAACTCTTTAGTTTCTAAAAGTTAGTTTAAGTGCAATATTATATGTTGAAGCTTTCCATCCCTGACAGAAGCGTAACATCGGATCTTTCGATCAATGTACATATTATTAATTAAAAAGATATCGATTGTTAATGTTGATTACAATGTATTTATTGCTGTTATCGACGATTTTTAGTGTTCTGGTCTACACTAACATCGAGAACCGTGATTTATTTATATTTTATCATAGTGCATGATGTGTTGGACTACGAATAACTAATAACATTTTTAATTGTAAAGAATATACCTTTAAAGTTGGTGACAGGCACTTTACTTACTACATATTCTTAAAACTATTATCCTCGCCAGAAGTGTTTACCGCTGCGTAATCACATATATTTATAATATGGTGTAATACGAAAAACATGACTCACAATTATGTTCGTTATAATAAATGCTGATTAGAAAATAACCCCGAGATGGCAGCATTTAAAGCTGAAGAATTCCAAAATACAATTACTGTATTGTGATTTATTTCGTAAAAATAAGAAGCGATTTAGAGTGTAGAATAAATGATGATTAAAAGAAGTAAGTGTGGGAAATGAGGAAACAGCCTAAGAATAAACAAACATATGGATGTTGGAATTTATACATCTTTGAAATATTCAGCTGTTTAAGAAATATTAGGTAAAAATAAAAAACAACCCCTAATAAACTCGCCCACTCTTCGCCACTGCATTTTTCCCAAAATCAAATCAGTTCTAGGGGAAATGCAAACAAGCTTAAATACAAAATAGTACGTAGGTGTTTTCGTTCTGGAGCTATCGTGTCCTCCAAACACACATACACACACGAACGCACGCGCTCATGGACGAAAGTACGCACATACATTCTTACGCACGTACCCACACGCACTCGAGCGCACGCACGAGTGCACGCGTCCACCCACACAGACATACTCACCCACCCACACACACCCACACACACCCACACACACCCACACACACACACACACACACACACACACACACACACACACACACATCACACACCACAACTCACACACTCACACACTCACACACACATCACACACACACACTCACACACTCACACACTCACACACTCACACACACTCACACATCACACACCCACACACACTCACATCACACACTCACACACTCACACACTCACACCACACACTCACACACCACACAACACCACACACTCACACACTCACACACACACACACACACACACATCACACACTCACACCACCACCACACCCACACACTCACACACCACACTCACACACACACACTCACACACACACACCACACACTCACACACTCACACACTCACACACCACACCCACACACCCACACACCACACACACACACACCACACACACACACCACACACTCACACACCACACCACACACACACACACTCACACTCACACACCACACTCACACACTCACACACCACACACTCACACACTCACACCACACACACACACACACACACACACACACTCACACCACACACTCACCACACACACCACACACACACACCACACTCACACACTCACACACTCACACACCACACACTCACACACACCACACACTCACACACACACACACACACACACACCACACACTCACACACCACACACACCACACACCACACTCACACCACACACACACTCACACTCACACACACACTCCACACACACCACCACACTCACACACCACACACTCACACACACACACACACACCACACACCACACTCACACACCACACACTCACACACACACACACACACTCACACACACACACTCACACACTCACACACCACACACACCACCACTCACACACTCACACACCCACACCACACACCACACACCACCACACACTCACACACTCACACACTCACACACCACACACACACACACCACACACCACACCCACACACTCACACACCACACACTACACACCACACACCTCACACACTCACACTCACACACCACACACCTCACACACTCACACACACCACACACACACTCACACACCACACACCACACACCACACACCACCACACCACACACACCACACACCACACACCACACTCACACACCACACACTCACACACCACACACCACACACCCAACACACAACTCACACCACACACTCACACACCACACCCACACACTCACACTCACACACTCACACTACCCAACACACACTCACAACACCAACACACACACTCACACATCACTCACACCACCACACTAACACTCACACACACATACACACACACCACAACACACACCACCATACACACACACACCACACACTCACACACTCACACACTCACACACCTACACACTCACACACACACACACACCCCAACACACCCCACACTCACACTCACACACCCAAAACAAACACTCACACATCACACACTCAACACACACACACTCCACACACACACCACACACACACACACACTCACAACACACACCCACGACACATACACTCACACACCACACACCACACACCACCACACATCCACACACCACACACTCACACACTCACACCACACACCACACACCACACACCACACACACACACACAACACACACACACACTACACACACACACTCACACACTCACACACACACACACACCACACACCACACACTCACACACCCACACACCACACACTCACACACTCACACACACACACCCACACTCACACACTCACACACTCACACACCTCCACACACCTCACACACCCACACACTCACACACTCACACACCACACACTAAACAACACCCACCACTCACACTACCACCACCCACACACTCAACACCAACACACTCACACACACACACCACACACTCCACTACACACACCACACACTCACACACTCACACACTCACACACTCACAAACCACACACCACACACCACACACCACCACACATACACACACACAACACACTCCACACAACCTCCAATCAAACACTACAACACTAAACTCCTAAACAAACAATCAACACTCAACCACACCACTCCCACCCCACAATCCATAACACCTCAAACAACCTAAACTCAACCAACTAAACTACTCCCTTCAAATCAACTAATACACTAACCAACACTCCAACAAACACCACCCCCAAATACCCAAACACAACAAACACAATCACACTCCCACAACAACCCACATCACCACTCAACAAACAACACACACACAACTACGACACTCACACCTACACTTGACACTCACACACCACCCACATACACAACTAAACATCACATCATAACACCTTACATTGACTTTTCAACACTAATATAACACACCAACGACAACTACTAAACTATACACACATCTTTACACATACACACGTCAACACTCATTAACTTTACTTACATACCCAACTCACACTCTACACTACACACACACTCACACACTCACACACCACACACCACCACACACTCACACACCACACACTCACACACCCACACACCACACACACCACACACCACACACCACACACCACACACTCACACACCACACACCCCACACACTCACACCCACACACTCACACACTCACACACTCACACCACCCACACACCACACACCACACACACTCACACACCACACACCCACCACACCTCCAACACCACACACCACACCACACACCACACACCACACACCCACACACCACACACCACACCACCACACACCACACACCACACACCACACACACACACACACCACACACCCACACACACACCACACACTCACACACTCACACACACACACACCACACACCACACACTCACACACTCACACACACACCACACACACACACTCACACACTCACACACTCACACACCACACACTCACACACTCACACACTCACACACACTCACACACCCACACACTCACACACCACACACACTCACACACTCACACACACACCACACACCACACACTCACACACCACACACACCACACACCACACACTCACACACCACACACACACACACTCACACCACACACTCACACACCACCACACACACACACACACCACACACTCACACACACACCACACACTCACACCACACTCACACACTCACACACTCACACTCACACACCACACACTCACACACCACACACCACACACTCACACACTCACACACTCACACACACACTCACACACCACACACTCACACACTCACACCACACCACACACACCACACACTCACACACCACACCACACTCACACACTCACACACACACCACACACACACTCACACACTCACACACTCACACACTCACACACCCACTCACACTCACACACACTCACACACTCACACACTCACACACTCACACACTCACACACTCACACACTCACACACTCACACACTCACACACTCACACACTCACACACTCACACTCACACACTCACACACTCACACACCACACACTCACACACTCACACACTCACACACTCACACACTCACACACTCACACACTCACACACACACCACACACTCACACACTCACACACACACTCACACACTCACACACTCACACACACACACTCACACTCACACTCACACACTCACACACTCACACACACACACTCACACACTCACACACTCACACACTCACACACTCACACACTCACACACTCACACTCACACTCACACACTCACACTCACACACACACACCACACTCACAACACCTCACACACTCACACACTCACACACCACACTCACACACACACACAACACACACTCACACACTCACACACTCACACATCACACACTCACACACTCACACACCACATCACATCACACACTCTACACACTCACACACTCACACACACACTCACACACTCACACACCACACCACACACTCACACACTCACACACTCACACACTCACACTCACACACTCACACACCACACACTCACACTCACACACTCACAACTACACACACACACTCACACACTCACACTATCACACACTCACACACACACTCACACACACACACACATCACACACTACACACTCACACACTCACACACACACACACTACTTCACACACTCACACACTCACACACACACACACCACACACTCACACACTCACATCACACTCACACACTCACACACTACACATCACACACTCACACACTCACACAACTCACTACACATCACACACTCACAACTCACACTCACACACTCACACCTCACACACACTCACACACTCACAACACCACACACACACACACTCACACATACACATCACACACTCACACACTCACACACTCACACACTCACACACTCACACATCACACTCACACACCACATCACATCAAACTAATTACACTATACTACACATATAATCACACACACACCACACAACACTACTACATCTACACTACAATTACACACAACTCAACACAATACACACTTAACACATAACTCAACACTACCTTACAACTTTACACACTACACACATCACTAAACTATACACTCCAATTTTACACACTAACACAAATACAATACACATCAAACACACACATCACAATCATCATACAATAACACAATTAGAACACTCACACACTCAACTCACACTCAACACTAACACAATCCAAACTACACACTCACATCATCACACTAAATCCACCAACATCAAACTTCAACTCACTAACCACATAACAAGTCACAACTAATACAAACACACCTAACTAACTACAAACATACACTCAACACTACTACACTTCTGACATACACACTCTACAACAAATACTCACAACAACTCACAAAACTACACAACTCAACACTCCACACTTCACACCACACACACAACACACTCCACAATCACACTACATAACATCAACACTGCAACTATCTACACAACACACTCACACTACACACAAACCACATCACAACTACCACATCACACTACTCACACACTCACACACTCAACATCATCACACACAACACACTACCACACACTCGACCACACACACACTCACACTACACACACACACTCACACACTCACACACACACACTCACACACTCACACACTCACACACAACATCACACTCACACACCACACACTCACACACTCAAACTACATACAAACAACACTCACACACACTACACACACACACTCCACACACTCACACTCACACACTCACACACTCACACACTACACATCACACATCACTCCACACACAACACACAACACTCACACACCACAATACACACACACACACTACATCACACTCACACACACTACACACACTACACCACACTCACACTCACACTCACACACACACACCTCACACTCACACACTCACACACTCACACACTCCACATCACACCACACACACACACTCACAACACTCACACACCACACACTACACACTCACACACACACACTCACACCTCACACACACTCACACACTCACACACACTACACCTACACACACTCACACACTCACACAACAATCACCACTCACACACTACACACCACACACCACACACACCCACACACCACACACTCACACACTCACACACACACACACTCACACACTCACACACTCACACCTCACACCACACACACACACTCACACACCACACACTCACACACTCACACACTCACACACCACACACTCACACACCACACACTCACACACTCACACACTCACACACCACACTCACACACACACACACACTCACACACCACACACTCACACACTCACACACCACACACTCACACACACACACTCACACACTCACACACACACACTCACACACCACACACCCACACCACACACCACACCACCCCACACACCACACTCACACTCCACACACACTCACACACCACACACTCACACACCACACACTCACACACTCACACACTCACACCACACACTCCACACACTCACACACTCCACACACACACACTCACACACTCACACACCACACACACCTCACACACTCACACACTCACACCTCACACCACACCACACACTCACACACCACACACTCACACACTCACACACCACACACCACACACACCACACACACACCACACACTCACACACCACACTCCACACACTCACACACTCACACACCACACACTCACACACCACACACACACACTCACACACACACACACACACACACACCATCACACACACATCACACACACACACACACACTCACACACTCACACACACACACACCCACGCACACACACTCACACACCACACACTCACACACTCACACTCACACACACACATCACACACTCACACACTACCACACACCACACACCACACACCACACACACACTCACACACACACATCACACACCACACCACATCACACACTCACACACCACACACACTCACACACACACACACTCATACACTCACACACTCACACCACACACTCACACACCACACACTACACACACACACACACCACCTACACACCACACACTCACACACACCACACACATCACACTCACACCACATCACACACTCACACACCACACCACACACCACACCCACACTCCCACACACTCACACACTCACACACTCACACACTCACACACTCACCACACACCCACACACTCACACACACCACCACACACACTCCACACTCCACACACTCACACCCACACACTCCACACTCACACACTCACACTCCACCTCACACCTCACACACTCACACACCCACACACTCACACACTCACACACTCACACACTCCACACACTCACACCACACTCACCACACACACCACACACTCACACACACACACACACACTCACACACTCACACACTCACACCACACCACACACTCACACACTCACACACACTCACACACTCACACACTCACACACCACCACCACACACACACCACACATCACACACTCCCACACACTCACACACCACACACACACACACACACACACACACCACACACTCACACACCCACACACCACACACCTCACACACTCACACTCACACCACACACACACACACACACACCCACACCACACACACCACACACTACACACACTCACATGCTCACACGCTCACACACTCACACACTCACACACCCACACACTCACTCACACACACTCACACTCTCACACACCCACACACTCACACACTCAAACACATACGAACAGGCACATGGACACGCATACGCACACGCACACGCACACACACGCGCATAAGCACACGCACTTGCGTTTTGAATTATATCTTGCAATAGCTTAATATTAGTGTTAGTTATACGGATGCGCTTTACAGATTCATTTTTGGTTTTCAACAATGGAATAATACTTCTTGTTAAATTTACAATATCTCTACTAATGAGTATACCCTAACTCATAGTTACCTTCATAACTGTATCCAACACTGCAAGAAAATATGAAGCACACGCGCTGTCGGTTATGTAGTAACGGAAATAAATATTATATTTATTACAACTGACACATAAAAATGAATAATTTAAGTAACTATAGAAGTACTTTAGGTATACAATGGCAATTCTAGTCGGGAATGCAATATACTGACTGGTATAAAACTGCTCTTTATCTGCTTATATAGTAACATAAACCCAGCATTCAAGGTCAAAACTGGTTATAACTTGTTGCAAGAGCTTCAATGTTCATAGACAGATGCATAGATTGCACTTTGCAGCGTTTACTGGGAATATCTATTAACCTTGACATCAATACTGTTCTCATGGCTTATGCAGAGGTCATACATTGCACTTTGTGGCGTTTACTAAGAATATGCATTAACTTAACCTCGCTGACAGCATGCAAAATGCCTTCTCATGTCTAGATTATGCTGAATTCATTAGAGTTCGTCACCTTTGCTTGGTCAGGTCAGTTCATTGTACTAACTACTTCCACTTGTTTGTGTGTGCGGAAAAATATAAAGACTGAAAATATATTGCGTGCGTTGGAAGGGATGGATGTGTGATATGTTTAATATGTTTTTCTTTGTGGAATTTATTGTAGTTATCTTTTCATTGTAAAACATAAATGTAAAATTTTTTTTATATTTTTATTATTTCTCGTGAAATATTCTCATTATCAAAAAATTTTACTACAGCTAAAAAAATGTGAGTGATAGTTCAATTTGCGCTAAAAAAGTGAAATGATCTACGTTAAGGAAAAGATTGAAAACATCTGGAAGTTTGACTTACTCATGTACTCATGTATAAATTTCCACATCAAAGTAAAGCAGTCATTTTTTGCAAATTTTAAGTGCATGTTCCTTTAAAAATTTATTTATTGTAAAATACCATGCATATAAAGAAAGTGTGAAAATATAGTACAGTTAAAAGTGAAAAAAACTTGCGTTAAATAAAAGTCAAAACAGCTCCCAAAAGCATGTAAATCTGAAAACTTTACGCCATGTATTTATGCAATACAAATGACACAATTGCATTCATACATTTGCAAATCCCGTTTGAAAACTGTAATGTGAATTGGTGAGTAAGATAAGTACAGACTGTGCATTCACACCTGCATAAAATGTTTTCAAAACAAAATAACTGCTTTCATTATCCTACAATTCTTGAAGCAGTAATATCCACGCTCCATCGAAAATTGTGAATGTGGAGTCCTAATCAAACTTTTAAGTGCGGTTTGTTGTTTCAAAATTTAATTGTATAATTTAAGGATCATTTTTAGACATTTATACATGAAATGGATAAATATTGCATGCATATGTTTCATCCGAGCTTACGTAAGAACAAAAAGTTGTGTTTTAAGTGCTCTTTGGTGTTTCAAAATGGAATTGGTTAACTTAAGAGTCATTTTTTCATATTTTCATAAATTTATACATGGAATTGATAAATTGCCACATACAGAACACAAAAAAAAATTTTTTTCTGAGAATTAGGTGCAAATTTTAAATTTTCAGGAGCGCATCCTTTGTAGGACTTTATTTTCACCCTCCACCACATCCCCTCCTACACCCCGAAAAAACGGACGTCCACATCGGGCCGTCTTTTATCTCGTTCCATAGATATGCACATATATCTTTACTTACATCACACACCTTTAAACATACATCACTTTTATAATTCTATCTATAAGTCTATCGTTTACTCAACAATAATTGCAATTACACATTTCATTCTAGATCAATACTTGTATTTCAAGTTAAATATAGTATAATATTAATCATACTAATAATACTATATGGGCAATGCGTTTTGCAATTGCACGCTTTTTACTCATTACGAGTACGATCCATTTAAAATGGGTTGTAATTGCATATATAGATGTAAAATGTCCAAAGATACATTATGAGAGTTAGTATTCCTTTATTTCATAAAAAAATCGTTAGAATCTTTTTTAGAAAAAAAAAAACATATTACAAATACTTTACAAATACTTTACAAATATATTAAACATTTATTATATTACATCACATTTCCTATTGATACTCAATTAATTTGGAACATATTGAAAATGTACGTTTTATATCGAATTGTGATCTATCATATTTCACAGTTAAGGAAGGCTTTCTTTAACAAAAAAAACGTTAGAATTTTTTAGATGAACAACATATTACAAATATTTTCGAAATAAATAAAGGATTTTGTTTTACATGAGTATTTATCTTAAAAATTTATTGATATTGTATAGTCTTAAATTTTTAATATAAATGTGAATATAAATTTATGCAAAATATCACGAGAGTATTGTTAGTTGCATAACATTTCAGGGTTAAAACTTTATTATTATGCTCTCCTTATCTGCTTAAAAAATATTTCTATCACCTATTAGTGGTAGCTTTTACATTAGGGGTAGCTACCCCAATTTTATGTATGTGTTAGATACGTTTAAAAGTCGACAGCGAGTGTTTTTTTTTTAATTTGTTTTTGGCAAATTCTGGCCCGTTTTTTGAGAAAAACTGATTTTTTTTGTTTGAAAAGGGAAAATATTTCTATCACCAGCTTGTGCATTTTAAAATTAAAAGCTTTTCCTAACGTCACAATCTTTATTATTTAAATCTACTTTTACATCTTTAATTTTTCGTATCAACACCTCGAACCCCTTCTTTCGCTCAACAATAGTTAATACTTGTTCTTTTCTTGCGCTTCTTGTCTTGCATACTACAATTTTCGTCATTTCTGCTAATACTTAATCCTGCGCACCCAAGGAAGCCTTTTATTATAAATCCGCATCCTTCAAAACCGCTAACCTAGGCAAAAATGTCTTCTTTCCATGAACTTATTCTATTTTTATACTTCTAAGAAATGTCATACGATGCCCGTGCAGGTTAGTAATCTTTGACCTTGACCACTCTATTTTTAGACTTCTAAGAATTGTAATATGATGATGACATTGCAATTTCTATTTTTGGCTTTTGTCCTTGACATACAAATTTCCCGCCGAAACGTTTGACCGCAAGGTGACCTTGTAATATGGTGCTAATAATGACATTGCAATTTATATCTTTAGCGAGCTCCAAAAATTAAAATTTCTCGCCAAAAGTTTGACCTTGAAAGGATCTAAAAGCTTACATTTCTCACCACCAGAGGGCGAGTGACCTTGAATTGGTGCAGAACCGGCCCCTAATCACTACTTCTGTATTTGTAACATTCTCACCTGTAATGTCGTTTATTAAGTGAACAAACATTATTGAGATTGCTTTGACGATTTATGAAATGAAGCAAAAAATTGACTCGTTCTCTAGAATATTCTTAAAGTTTAACTACTATATTACATAACGTTAAAATGAAATTTTCATTTCATTTGCCAGAAAACACAAGTCTCAGAAACGTTTTTATTTCTTATTTATTTATTTATTTATTTACAACCAATATCTTATCTATTATCTATACGATTGGTGAGCTGACCTTCTTGCTTCTACTAACTACCTGCACGTCTTACGTTTTACATTTAATCCGATTACAATTTTCGCTCGACCTTTTGGCCTGCCTTTTTCCTTCAATTGGCATTTTTATATCGGCTATAGATAAGTCCATGGTGTTGGTGGAAGATGCAGAAGATTTGTTTGTATCTATAGGAGACGTATTTATTAGTAGAAATTCACAATTCGTGACTTGTACGTTTCCATTTTCTTCTGTTAGATCAGTATTCATCATTTCAAATTCAGAATTGGTGACTTTTACGTTTCCATTTTCTTCTGATAGATCTGTATTCACTATTTCAAATTCACAATTGACGACTTCTACAATTACGCCTTCATTATTTTGCACAACTGAATCCAAAATTAGATTTTCATCTTGTAGGTAAAGTATGTTTTCAGTAATATTTTCTTCTGTTTCTTGTATACTTTCGTTAACATCTTTAGAATTCAACTTCGTAATAACTACGTCTTCTTCGTTTTCCCAAGCAGTTTTAAGTTGTATTAACTGTCGCAATCGCATGTGATACTTTGCATCACTTACTTCCGAAGTCGAGTCTATTATTAGTTGTGTTTAATAAATTTGACGTTGAAAATTTACCAAGAGTCCATTCGTCTCTGATTTCGTGCCAATTTTATTGAAATATTCGACCACAGAAAGTGAGCATTTCTTTAATAAATCTTCATATGCACTGATGTAAGTGTCAGCGCTTCTAGAATATACCATTTTTTGTATAATTTCAATAGCGGGCTGACGTTGGGGAACTGTTATGTTCAATTTAACCGTTGATATCTCCCTATTAAATGATCTCATAGCGTGAAAAATGCATATAAGGATATGCGCATTTGGAAAGTTTTCTTTCAATAACCTTCTTTCGTTTAAATCTTTATCTGATATTACTTTTACCCATTCTGGATTGTTTTCTTTGACTCTGGAAAAAAACCATTGGAAAGTTTCTGAATGTTCTTCAACTAACAACCCAACTGATACAATTTCCGAGAGTCCGTTGCAATCTTCATTGATAATTAATAGGACCGGAGTCCGAATATCTAATAATTTGTAGGTCAATACAGATAAGTTCTTTATATGCTGATATGTAATGCTTCATAACTATGGTTTGAAAAAATAAAGTTTGAAGTTCTTGTCCTCGTCACTCAACATATGACAAACGGTTCCTGTTATTATATATACAGTGTGTTCTCACATAGAGTTCGCTAAATGCGTAGTGGACCAAAACTTGAGGAATTACATTTCTGTTTTGTAATCTAGGTATGCGTGATATAATATACTGAGTGTCCTGCATAAGGTTTGGTTTTTTGAAATCGATAATTGTTGGGCTTAAAATAGAGCGATTAAACCAAATATACCTTAGTCCAAAGTTGCTTCCTTAAAAAGTTAGAGAGCTTTGAAGTTCTTAAAAATAAATCAATAAATAGACATATCTTCCGAATAAAAAATAATGTATCCATGAAATTTTCGCGAGTGCCGTTTTTGATGCGAGGGAAAATCTGATTATCATTAAAAACCGATATGATTATTCCAAGGAGGTTAATTATACCCGTAACTATTTGTTAGCTAATGGTATCTGAAGAAAATGAGTAATTATAAAAAGTACATTCAAAATTAACAAATTTTTGTCTCTTATGAGATTGTCATTAGGCAAACGGTTTTTATGTAAATAACACTTGTAATTTCAGTGATTTAATTATTTTTTTATTCAAAAGTTATACTTATTTATTGATTTATTTTTAAGAACTTTGAAGCTCTCTTAACTTTTTAAGGAGACAGCATTGGACTAAGGTATATTTGGTTTAATCGCTCTATTTTCAGCCTAACAATCACTGAGTTCAAGTAACGAAACCTTATGCAGGACACCCTGTATAATAATTAATTTAGAACACTTTTTAAAGGAGTAATATTTTTGCGTAAACGTGCTTTATATTCTTCAGGGTCTTTGAACATTATTTCAAGTATCATGCCTGAAAAAGTCCTTATACAGGTCAAACAGACCTAGACTACCAAAGATGGAGATGATATTTCAAAATTCTTGGTACACTATTTATTTAAGGGGCAAAAAATAAAAAAATATTCGAATTTGAGATTTTGCATTTTTTATCATCTGGAATACACTACACAAATTAACCCACTATTATACAAACGCATAATATTGATTTTATTATAGTATACATACATTATACAGTGCTCATTTATCTTTGTAATTTTTATTTATGTGTTGGCTACACTGCTATTCAGTCAGCTGACAATTAGGTAAACATTAGCTTGTGTTATTTTGACTGTAGTTTGGTGTTTTGAGGTTAGAACTTAGAAGTGCGTTTAGTCAGTCTTTTTCTTGTAAAAATGGCTAGATATTCTTCAAAAATTTTTAAAAAACGAAAACCCGTTTTTAGTGGCGTTAGAAAACAAGTAGTAACAAGGATTGAAACTGAAAATTGTTCTGCTATTGTGAGTGAAACTTTAAACCAAGCTTTAGAGCCTAGGTCTAGCACTAGTCTTAGTAACAGTAGTAGTAGGCCTAGTACTAGTGCCTCAAAAAGAAAACTAAGCCCTAATTTAGGTAAATATGAGTTCTATAGGACTGATGATGAAAATTCTTGTTATGATCTTGTATCCATGGAGACTTTACAAAGTTTGATTTCAAGTATTGCTGTTTGCTCAAAGTGTCATGGTCAACTTAGTGTTTTCCCCAGTAATAGGCAAGGCATGAGTGTAAATATCAATCTGAAGTGTTCTTCTTGTAGTTTTTTAGTGTGAGAAAGTAACAGGAAGAAAGTAGGCCTAACTAATATGACAGACTTGAATGTACGATGTGCATATGCCTTTCGCTGTATTGGAAAGGGCCAAGAAGCGGCAAAGAATGTTTTATCTCTAATGAATATGCCGTGCCCTTCTGAATTCAGGGGTTACAACCACATTTTACTACAGGCTGTACAGGCTGTTTGTTTTCAATCGATGAGTGATGCTGTAAAAGAAGGCTTGCAAGAAAATAAAAACCGAGACATTACTGCAATTTTCGCTGGTTCGTGGCAACTCAGAAGTCATTTATCTCTCATTGGCATAGTAACGGCGATAAGTGCACTAACTGGTAAAGTGCTTGATGTTAAAATTATGTTAAAATTTTTGTAGATGTAAAAATAGAGAATTGGAAAACCAACATGAATCAAATTGTATTGCAAACATTTCTGGTGTAAGTGGTGGCATGGAATGGATTTCTCAATAGAGAAACTCGAATGTGTGGGCCACGTGCGAAAAAACCATGGGCTCACGCCTTCGAAAGTTGAAATCTCAAGCTGGGAAAAAGAAACTAGAAGATGGAAAAACACTTGGAGGTCGTGGCCGGCTTACAAATGAAGCAATTAATGAAATTCAAACCTATTATGGACTTGCCATCAGAAGAAACACTTCAAATTTAGATAATATGAAAAAAGCTGTTTGGGCCGAATATCTTCATCTGGCTTCTACAAATGAATACCGAGCCCATGAGTTATGCCCTTCTGGACCAGACACGTGGTGCAAGTACCGCAAAGCGATGGAAAAGGAAGAGCCATATGACCACCCTAGAATAGAGATGGAGGAAATAAAGCCCATATTTAGAGACTTATCTCAACCAGAATTACTCCGCAGATGCTTACACGGTGGAACCCAAAATGCTAGTGAGTCTCTCAATAGTTTGATTTGTGCGCGCATCCCGAAAGCAACCTTTGTCCACAAAAATACCTTGGAACTTGGCGTGTATGAGGCAATCTGTACTTATAATGAGGGAAATATAGTCAGATGTAAAATCCTATAAAAGTTAGGTATTGTTCCTGGAGCTTACCGCATCAAGAGAATGAAGTTTGTCGACGCTCTACGAGTGAAAAGGCAGAAAAGGTATTGGAAGCAATTTAAAAAAAGTGCCGGCAAAAGCTAACAGCATCTAAAAGAAGGCTGGAGGATATGTATGAAGAAGCAGAGGATCTAGACAACCCTAAGTATAGAGCTGGGATGCATCAAAGTAAAAATTTAAAAAAAATATTGCATTTTTAATGTTTTTCTAACTTTCGGCTGATTTTTCCGCAAACGAGTATTTTTAGCACTTAGGAACATTTTCTCAGGAACGGTAAGAGATAATGAGATGATTTTTTTTGTTTACTTTGTCTAGTCTTGCTGTACATTTTAAATAGAGGGTTTTCCAAAATTCCTAGTACATTTTTTAGAAACTTGATTTATACACAAAGTTTTTAATTCAAAACATAACTTTTTAAAAAAAATATAAAATTCTGGTTTGTGATTGTATTTAAAAACCCTCTGCTCGAAAATATGTAGAAAAGTGTAAACTTTCAGTGAAAAAATTAAAAGCTCTACCACTTTTACTTTTCATTTAAATGCACCTTAAAGTTGGGAAATTAACATGTAAAAGATAGGACCTCGATTCTTAAGAATAAAAGGAACATTACAAAAGTTGTCTGTAATAACTTATCATATTTATTTTGCAGCTTTTCAATACTTCCTTGGAGTGAGGTTTCATTTATATCGGCATTTTTGGATATTGCAGCTATATTGTGATTATCTTTAAGAAGTATTACTTTATTGCATTTCTTTTAATACCTCACTTTATTTCTCTTCTTTGGTATTCAATATTGCAAGATGAATAATTTCTGATTGTAGTAGGAAGACGTCTTTGTTGTGGTAAATGATCATGTAATAACTATAAATTGACATTTCGTCACTTTTATTCTATTTTTCTTTGATATGCCATGGGACTCACTTTGTTAATGGTGTGATTATGCTCAGTTCGTTTGTACTAAAAATTTAATTTAAATTTAATAAAACATCTGATAAGGTAGATAATAATAAATATCGATTAGACTTGTATACCTTGTGGTTTTCGCCCTTTTTGCTGGCTTTAACTTTCTTCCCCATTAATACACATATACAGGGTTTTCCACGGTAGGCGTTCGTTAGAAGTTTATGTGGTTAGAAACAATTTAGAAATCTGAATTTTGGACTTAAGGGTTATTTAAGATTTTCTTTCATTCTAAAATATTTTCAAGGTCATGTTACTTCCGGTTATCCGGAAGTCGCCACTAACTTCCTTATTTTAAATGGAACACCCTGTATATTATTTTATTTTTGGATTCTTGACAAAATTTTAGGATAAGTCTTATAAGGGTTCCTATACCTTTTTTCAACTGTTTCTTAGATATCTTGATTTTTTCAAAATTTTGAAAGATGTAACCTATTTTCAACACTGCTTGTCTTACTTATTTTGACTGATGGAAAGTGCTTCTGGAGTAGATATAAGCATAAGAACTATACTTTTGAAATACTCATTGACAATTGATTTATTGCATACATGGTGTTCAAAATTTGATGAACTATTAAACAATTTTCAAAGTTGAAAAACTTTGTTAATTCAAATGTGACACCCTGTATATTATTGATGAATAGATGCAGCATTTAGTTATGCATCGTTTGGCTAAAACATTACCTATACCTATTATCGACAATTTTCTTGTTAATTAATATTTTCTACTTTAATGTGATTTTTGACAGAAACTGAAATGTTTTTCAAAATAAAATGAACTTAATTCAAACTACACAAATTCTATTTTATTAAAACAATGAAATAAAACAAGAAGATAACAAAATTGAGAGCATAATAACAAATGAAAACATAAAACAATTATTTGAACATAACTAAAAGAAAGTGATAAAAAGATAAAATGAATCATTACAAATGTTCCACATGACCACCAATTTGATTTAAGCATTTTATAACTCTATCATATACTCCTTGAGAAATAGATCGCCGAATTTCGTGTGGACACATACTATTGAATGCATTGTGAACACGATTTAGCAATTCCTCTCTAGTTTGAACTGGCCTAGAGTACACTAATTCTTTTATACGACCCCAGAGGTAAAAGTACAGGGCGTCAAATCGGGTGATCTCGGTGGCCAGTTCCAAGGTCCTTGTGGGCCAATCCACCGATCTTCAAACATCAATGTCAACTGTTGGTATACAGCTATAGTGGAATGTGCGGGAGCACCATCCAGCTGATACCAACTGTTTGCCCTGTCACATGCAGGTAGAGTATTTAGAAAATCTATAACAAATCCACGTAGAATTTCAAGATATCTCGCCCAATTCAAATTTTCATTGTACACTTGATATGCCACTCTATTATCCATAACTAAACAAAAAACGTTAAAACTAAATTGGAACTGGTGATTACGTTCTCTTGTCACATGAGGATTATCTTGTGCCCAGTAGTGATTATTTCGGCGATTGAACATTCCTTCTCTACTGAATTTTGATTCGTCGGTCCAAACAATGTTGTGAAGAAATCTCGGATATTCGGTCATTTGTACAATAATAAATTCACAAAAGTTAACTCGTCGTGCCTGATCACCAAGATGTAATCCTTGCACAGTTATTACCGAAAAGGATGCATTTTATACTTCTTTAATATTCTGTGGATTGATGTTTGTGAAATATCCAAATCCAATGCAGCTGCTGTAATTGAAGTTCGTGGATAAGCGTGAAAATAAGCTAACACGTTCACCTCGTTAACTTCATTATCTATTACTGGCTTTAAATGCGTTCGAGTTGCCCTTATACTTCCAGTTGCAATAAATCGAGCTTCAATTCTTGCAAATTTTCCAGGTGTCATTAATGGTAGGTGTAGATACCCTTCGTTAAACAACCTGCACGTTCGCCTAACAGTTCGTCCACATTCACCATGCGTGTAAAACAAATTTAATAAATCATTGTTAGAATATTCTTGAATACATTCCATTATAATCAGTACTTAAAAAATACTTAAAAATTACAAAATCACTAAAATTATACTGATTTGACATTAAATCAACAACAATATTTTAATGCGTATCAAAATCAAGGCTCACTAGATTGCAGTTTTGGAATTTTATCGGCTTTTATAAAAATACGGAGTTATACGACTTATAAAATGCTTAAATCAAATTGGCGGTCATGTGGAACATTTGTAATGATTCATTTTATCTTTTTATCACCTTTCTTCTAGTTATGTTCAAATAATTGTTTTATGTTTTTCATTTGTTATTATGCTCTTAATTTTGTTATCTTCTTGTTTTATTTCATTGTTTTAATAAATAGAATTTGTGTAGTTTGAATTAAGTTCATTTTATTTTTGAAAAACATTTCAGTTTCTGTCAAAAATCACATTAAAGTAGAAAATATTAATTAACAAAAAATTGTCGATAATAGGTATAGGTAATGTTATAGCCAAACGATGCATAACTAAATGCTGCATCTATTCATCTAATAATATACAGGGTGTCACATTTGAATTAACAAAGTTTTTCAACTTTGAAAATTGTTTAATAGTTCATCAAATTTTGAACACCATGTATGCAATAAATCAATTGTCAATGAGTATTTCAAAAGTATAGTTCTTATGCTTCTGTCTACTCCAGAAGTACTTTCCATCAGTCAAAATAATTAAGACAAGCAGTGTTGAAAATAGGGTTACATCTTTCAAAATTTTTGAAAAAATCAAGATATCTAAGAAACAGTTGAAAAAAGGTATAGGAAACCCTTATAAGACTTATCCTAAAATTTTGTCAAGAATCCATTTAAAATAAGGAAGTTAGTGGCGACTTCCGGTATAACCGGAAGTAACATGACCTTGAAAATATTTTAGAATGAAAGAGAATCTTAAATAACCCTTAAGTCCAAAAATTCAGATTTCTAAATTGTTTCTAACCACATAAACTTCTAACGAACGCCTACCGTGGAACACCCTGTATTTTAACTGGTAGTATTTTAATTTCGGGTCTAAGAAACGAGCGGTCTTTTTTTTAGCTGCAGAAATAGTTCTAGCGTCTCTTTTCCAGAAACATACGTATTCTCGTTTAGCCCCTTGGTGAACACTTCATAACTTTCAAAAGTGTCACCCAGCTACATTATCTTAAATGTGTTTTCTATTTTCCTTCCTATGCTCTATCACAAAGCAGAATCGAGGTTATGTTAACTTTTTAGACGGTATGCAATATTTGAGATAGGTTAGACCGCCTCCCGGTGGCATCTATCAATGTATTATTAATATACCGCCGTGTTTAGTAGATTAATTCAGATTATCGGCGGATTTCTTATATATGAGAAGATCTTGCCGTTGGAAACCGGTTCCCGTTACCGTCTAGCTTGTATGAGGTTCTTTCAGGGGGTTTTCCTCATACACATGTAGCGGCATGGTCACTGCATATATGCACACCATGTGCGGCTACTTAGGCGAATGCTGGGGTAGTTTTTTCCCCCTCAGAGCCCTAACTCCGTTCCTTCCGATCCTATCTTGACCACACCCATCCTTAATCACACCATTCATATATACGTAATGTATATATGTATGCTGGGAATCCGTGATTGTGGCTGAAGGGCCTAGGAAAGCTCAAGCAGCCCGCTCTCCCCTTCGGGGAGGGAATGAAATGAGTAGTCTTTTCCTTTTCCTTTTTTCGGAAACCGGTCTTTTGTATGTAAGTTCGATATACCGCAGGCGGTCGGTTAGCCAGTGTGTATATTTAATGACATATAGTTTATAAAGACAAGTCATACCCGTAATACTAATCCAAAGGAATTGCAGGTTAATTTGGAAAACTGAAAGATTAAGTGGACCTCATTACAAGATCAGAGAGTTTTATGATAAAAACTGGTCAATTGGTATGCGCAAAGAGTTTTTCTTTGTATGTTGGCAAATTAGCTATGTTGATGTGGATGTCAAGCAGGGTTCATTATTTTAAAATAAAACCCGCTGCAATTCTCTAAAATTTTTTGATACCTAAAACTTTATCTCAATTAGGCAAACAACGAGTGGGAGAAATCCGATTGATTACAATGAATGGATATTCCAAGGTGTCTTTTATCAAACCCTACCTACAGTTAGATCGAATGCTATTAAAGGTAAGTAGTCACACAACCTAAAGGATCTTGCGCAGCCTAACTACTGCTGATCTACCTTAGAGCCGACAAAATGAATAAATTAAACACACTTATTGTGTTTTATTAATATTCAGCTAACAACTAAAATGTAGATTTACATTAGTTTATGTTAAGTTTAGTTATTTGATTTATAATTATTTTATAGTTACAAAAAGAAAGTCAAAGGTGAAATTTCTCAAAATTAAACATTGTTAATTAGATTTCTACAACAGCATAATCTCATTAGTTATGAAAATTCTCGAATGTGGTTGGTCGAAATATAAAACGCAATTACGTTACAAAAACAGGCTAAAAATAAACCTTTTCAACGTTAAAATATGTTATGCGGCATCGTAACGTCGTCGAGCTTGATGTTCCTTACTTTAGCTTTATTTTATAACAAATCAATTAAATCAAGTACGAATAAAGAATTGCTGAACCGTGGAAAACAAACTCTTTGTATAGCTGTTAATAATAAAGTTTGCTTCTATATCAGCGTTACAATGAAAATTTTGTTCATTTAGTTCTTTAGAAAAGTGTTACAAACAAACTTATGATGAACAGTAGTTTGCAATATCTCCTGTCCTAATGCAGAATTTAGGTTATAATTTAGTAATACTTTATATACAGATTTTTACAACGCTGCCTACCAATGAAATCACAATGTCTACATAAAATTTAAATTAAGTTTAAACTCCGAAATAGAACGTAATACGCGTGTTGCAATGCCCTATTGTACAATAGTCTTCAATATAACACTCGCACTAAATACAGCACTTCTTACGCTCGTGCTGAAAACAAAGCGCTCGTGCGGGAAAATTAACCTTCGGAACTAGTTAGGCAAGGAGCTATTACAAGTTAGTAGCTTGTAAATAGTTATTTACCTAATCAGTAATGAGTTATGAAAAGCTTAATGTTGTTTAATGAACATAATATTTGCCAAAACGAGTGCGTAGCACGAGTTTTGAAAAATTATGTGAGTTAAACAAGACCTTCGTAACGTATTAGGTACAACGTGTTATCTAATTACGTAAAATTAACAATTCTTTTCCGACACTCAATGGAAATAGACCACATTTCCTTATTATAAATCGTAAAGAAAAGTATCTCTTTTCTTTATAGCAACCATTTCTTCATGAAGAATTATTAATTATTTATTGGAATAAATGTTAAACGTACAGCTATTAACGTTAGAAAAACTTATGCTTGTAGAATGTTTTATCTGTAAATCATTAAATGATCATTAACACGTTCGCTGCCGAGCTAAAATTTCGAAATCTGATCTCAGAGGCCAAAATAAGTTTTACCAATGTGGTATATTTTGAAAGCATTCCCCATATTTGGTTTTACTCAATACTTGATAGTTTTTGATATTTTTTGGTTATTGATTATTTTCCTTAGTGTATCATAAATGATACTGAAAAGTAATAATTTTGTTTCTCTAGGCCGAGTGTATCATTTATGATACACTAGTATATTATGTGGTTTTTCTGTGTTTCAGATTAACGAGCTGCAATGTCTTCTAGTTTTGACTTACGATCACTTTTGCACTGGTTCAGAGCCTAATCTATCTTTTCCAGAATAAGAAATAAAACGATAGCTTACGCTCTATTTTCGCAGTCAATGCAAAAATGTACATAAATAAACTGTTGTTACATAGACAGAGGCTTTCAAGTGTTAGTGATCTATAAAAGAATAAAAATAAGGATAAAAGTGACAATAGTGATAAAGTGCAAAATGTATAAAAGAACCTATAAAGACAGTGAATTGAAAAAAATGCATGAAACAAGGGAATACCCTGGCACGGATACGAATGGCGAAGATTTGGATGATTCCGATGCAGATCCACACTACCAGAAAGAGTCAGAAACATATGATAGTGACAGTGATTATTCAATGGTACAAGTTAGTGCTTCAACTTCAAAACTTCAACCGAAAAGAAATAGGGTTATTAGCCGATCTCCATCAGCCTTACTAAGTACAAGTAGACCTATAAGCCGATCTCCATCGCCCCAATCCAATAACCATATGGCCACCAGCCGTTCTCCATCACCCCAAACAAATACCAATATAGCCAGTCAGTCGCCCCAACCAGGAAATATGTTTGACAATATTGTATGGACTGATTCCATTAGAAACCAAAAGATATTTCAGTTCACTGGATCCACTGGAATGGATCCCAACACTAGTGGGATTTTGGCGTTGGCAGACCCGATAGACTACTTTCTTCTGTTTTTGACTCCTCAAGTTTTAAATAAAATGGTTGATGAGACAAGTCTTTATGCAACACAAGTTTTAGAAAAAGTGACGCTGGTCCCAATTCACGTTTACACGACTGGACACCAACACATTCTCAGGAAATGACCAAATTCATCGGCTTACTAGGATGGATGGGTCTGGTCAAAGTGTCCAAATTGGCTGATTGTTGGCGTCGAACTGAGTTATATGCATTCCACTTCCAAAAATACTATGTCGCGAAATAGATTTGAATTGTTGCTCAGACTATGGCACTTCGCAAATAATGATGAGGCCCAACAACACAATCGTCTGAATAAAATAGACAATATTCTTCAGATGTTTGGAAATAGTTTCCAGAGCACCTACACACCAGCGTAAAAAATATGTATTGACGAAACTATGATACCTTGGAGAGGGAGGTTAAGTTTCCGGCAGTATATACCCTCTAAAAGACATCGATATGGGATAAAAATGTACAAGTTATGTACCAATAAGGGCTATACCTGGAACTTGTCAGTTTATGTTGGCAACGATAAAGCAGAAGACCCTGATGTGTCGGCTTCTCAGAACAAAGTGATAAAATTGATTCAGGATCTTCTTGATCATGGTAGAACACGACAACTTTTATACAAGTGTACCTTTGGCTCGTAAACTGATCTCCCATAACACACACGTAGTAGGCACTCTCCGCCAAAACAGAAAGTATATTCCCCAAGAAATAAAATCTGCACGATTGCGAAAAGGTGAAATTATCGCTAAAGAATCCAATGATGGAATCACCATATTAAAATGGAAGGATAAAAGGGGATGAGATGATGCTGACAACTACTCACCTTGGCACTGATACCTATACTGTTAGACCAAATATTGGAAGAGAAACTGTGAAACCCGTATGCGTTGTAGAGTATGATACAGGAAAATCGTCAGTTGATGTAAGCGACCAATTATCGTCTTATAACACTTCTCTACGTAGATCGATTAAATGGTATAGAAAACTAATGATCGAAATTTTGTGGAAACCAGTCTTGTAAATGTTCACTTTCATTGCGAAAATTCGGTACATTCTACAAAATTGACAATAACGCAGTTTAGGGAGAGTGTTATACAAACTCTTCCCAATTCTAATCAAAGAGTTGAAGTAGAAGGCAAGAGACAAATTCATCATCTAATTCAGCATGGTCAAAATAAAAGGGGTCGATGCAACGAATGCTATAACAAATTCGGGAAGCATGGTAAAGTGGTAGATGGCAAAAAAAGGCTGGCTGCACAGGTAAAAACCGTCTACGATCAGTGTGAGGGTAATCCATTTTTTCTCCAGAGAATGTTTTAATGGTTGCCATTAATGTTTAATTTTAGTGTTTTGTAACTTTAGTTTTTATTTTTGCATTGATATAAGCACTTTTTTTATAATTATATAAATAAAGGCTCTGTATATTTTATTCCATGCCCACACATTGATCCTCATAACACCTTTCCAAATCACAACTTTAAGTTGCTCTTTATAGTGCCAGGCCGCAGAAACCCTAAGCTAATGTATTTCTTATGGGCGGTGTATTCTAATGAATACACCACTGTTTAAAACAAATAATAGTTGGTGTATCAATTAGGATACACCCGGCCTGTGGTAAGCACTACTCAGTGTATCCTAAACGATACACACGGCAGCGAATGTGTTAATGATAGTGATTGATAAAACCTCCTGAAGAACTACTCCATTTGACGTAGAAAATGATGAATCGCTACATGCAGGAGCCAACTGTAATTCAGCACGTTCTAGGACAACATCTGATGGATTATGGCATCCACTGCTTGATGATGTAAAGTAGCTGACATTCGACGTAGACAGTGTCCAGTGTAATCGTCTTGGTTGAGTAATTTCAAATAATGGGCAATTTTCTTCGGCATCTTGTAGAAACTGTGGATCCCCACTGGTTGCACTGTACATTTATTGTTCATATAAAATATGAATAATCTTGAGTGATTGATAGGTTTGGGACGCAAGCTTACATATCTCCTGTACAACCCAATCTCATTAATTCCTCTCATTTCCATCATAACGGTGAATATACGCTTGCTCCTTGTCTTAGTGTCATGGAGGGTGACAACCAAAATAGAGGCGGTATCCTCGATATCCACTACATTTACCTTCCTTAGCTCCTCGCTACGACATGCGCCATACAGACCGAAAATTAACGAAACTTTAATCGTAAAAAAAGTATCGTCAGGCGCTTCTGTCAAAAATTTTAACACATCATCCTATGATAGAATTTTTGCTTATTTTGCTTCATATCCCTCAAGTGGGTGCTTTAAATATAACTGTAACTTCCCATAAGTCGATATATAGACGTTTTCTTTCACTCTCAACGTACTTTTCAACATGGTATGTGTCACCACAGCGTGAAAGATTTCAGTGTTTCAGCCTGTAATCAAATATAAAGATAAAACTTAAAATAAATAAATAAAGGTATTCAGGAAAACTAACCTTTTCATGAAAAAAGGCAAGCATAACTTCTCATATTTATCTCGCAATTTCAAGGGTACACTAGCAACAACTTCAAACGCTAATACCGATATTTCAGGATGATTTTCATTATTTATTTCCATTTTCACGCGATAACACAAAATTTTTAAATTATAAGTTTTTGTTATGAACGAATAAGTTCCATTTAGTGTCCGAAAAAATTTTATGTATTATTCTTGAAGAAAAGTAGGTTCTTTTTTACTCATCGCGATTTGTAAAGAAAAACAATACTTTACTTATAATACAAATAACTATTGTTCAAAACATGAATTGTAATTAATTAAAAAAAAAGTGGGCTGACTTGATGTCTTAAGCTAACAAATTTTTATTATTACAGTGTCAATTTCGCAATTCTGTAATTTTAATATAATGAGTGATTCTGAAAGGGACATATGTTCTGATATTGAAGAAAGTTCGAAAATGGCTATTGGACGTTTGATACCAGCGAAGTCATAGAGTCGGTACGATCTGACCTACAAACAATTTGAAGATTGGTGTACACAAAAGAAAGTTAAAACAATCAATGAAACAGTAATGCTTGCATATTTTGTAGGACTGAGAACACAGAAATATTTCACGACCTGGATGATCCATGCTGAAAACGGAACCGTGTTAAGAAAAACATTAACATCCAAACTATACGCAATTAATTGTATTATAGAAGAGACAATCTGCAGGATATCATGTTAACAAGTCGAAGATTTTTACCAAAGGAAAGGTTCTTAGAAGAAGCGGACGACAAAAAGTTTTTATTGCCAAAGGTCAATAAAAACTTTTACATATTGGTTTGTACGCATATTCTTTATTTAAAGAAATACTTTCGTAGGTATCAATGGTAATAGGAATTGCTGGATCTTGCAGAAAATGCAATCTAACAGCTCTGCGGGTACAAGACGTCATAGATGACGAAAATCTTTAATGTAATGGTAAGTTCTATTTGGTTTCACTCATATTTTTTCAAAAGACATAACAAATCTTTTTCATAACTTTTACTGATACTTATTATCAGTAGAGTAATAAGTTGTGGCTATTAGTAGAATGGGTTCAACTGAAGGCAAAATGGAGTGGGGGGAAGTCACGCTCACGTGGCGGTACTCATTTCCCACCCCTGTATTGACGGCTTCTTTTCGGGAGCCTTTTTCAACCCCTATACGGAATTTTCAACCCTCGATGGTATTTTTACCCATAATTAGCGACCTTTTATCTAGGGGTTGTCTTCTTTTGGGGCGCGATTATCAACCCCTTGATGGAGTTTTCAGCCCTTGACGGTATTTTCACCACTAATTAAGGCCTTTTTGACAGTCCACCCCCAGTGTTTAGGTTGCGGGGACGGGTATGGGGATGATCATGTAACATGTTAACCCCTAATTAAGGCCTGAGCCCCTTGAGTATTCTGATTGCTGGACTTGGGGTAGGCCACGCTCCCTAATTTCTGATTGGTCTATGTACTCAACACCCTGGCTTCTGATTGGTCGAGGGGCGCGGCTTGTTACCCATTCTTGTGTTGGAGGACATTTTGTCGGTCATGGCGGGAAATTTAAAATAGTATCCTAATAAGGGTTTCATAAGACACCGTGGCTTCTGAATTATAAGACATAAGCAAAGTCCTCAGCCATTTTGTATGATATCATAATCAAAGCCATTATGTAGGGAGAAATATATTCAAGATCTTGATCTGAAATCGTATTCTATCAAAGCACCTTGGCTATTACCGGTAATAAAAGACAAGCGGTTTTTTAATCATTTATTATACAGATACTAATTGAATATTAAACAAGCTCTGGGCGTCGCCCCATTATCCTAGTCGGTAGGTGTGAAATCTGAATTTATATTTAAGTCTCTGCAGTTTATGGAGGGAAATTTTAATATGTGTTCTAATAAGGGGCCCTAATGCTAACTTGTAAGACAGATACAACTTGCTCTCGGGCCTTCGCCCCTCTGGATCTGAATTTGTATTTATGTCGCTGCAGGTTATGGGGGGAAATTTTAGTTTTCATTCTAATAATGGGCCCTAATGCTAACTTGTAAGACATGTGTAGGTGTTCGAAACTTGCTCTCGGGGTTTCGCACCCTTGTTGTGGCCCCCGGAACTCAAAATTTGAATTTGTTAGTGCCAACATCTAATAGTGTATGTACTAATGACTGTTTTCTGTAATATAGCTGGCTCCACCTAGCGGTATACTTCAAAACTACATACAGATCCCTGCAATGGTTATGGGAGTAATTTTAGAAAAGGGACCTAACACTAACTTTTAAGGTAGGACGTGGGTATCTGGGTCTCAACACACTGTTATGCACAATAGGCCATAATTAAATTTCTAATGAAAAAGATAAAGGTTTTTAATCAATTATTATAATTAAACTATTTTGAGATTCAAAACTAATGAATGTTTTCTGTAATAGAGGCTGACGTTATTGGAAATGAAAAAATGATAATTAAAACATTTTACATACAAGAGCTGCCTTAGCGGAAATACCTCTATCAAAAAGGGGCTTAAATTCATAAGCAAGTCTGAACGTTCTAAGTCGTTACTAATCTGTTTTTCATTATTAGTCTTAATTAAATTTTGACAGCCATTTTGGTGGTAAATTGGAAATAGTAGTAAGGGGCCCTCATGGACAGGTATAGGACATAGCAACTTGCGCCCCAAAATTCCACATATTGTTGGCTTGTAATTATGCGTCATAATTAAATTTTGCAGATTTACTTGTTTTGTCGGAAATTATATTCTAGTGAGGGCCTTCATACCAACCCATAAGGCAATTACAGGACTCCGTAACTTGTTCTAGGGCAATTTTTTGTTTTGGCGGAAATTTAAAATTATATTCTAGTACGGGGCCTTCATACTAACTCATGAGACAGTTGTAGGACTCCGTAACTTGTTCTAGGGTCGTTGCCCATTGTCAGGTCTTTAGCCCTAGGTAGGAAATTTGAAATTGTATTCTAATAAGGGGGCTTAACGCTAACTTTTAAGACAGATATAAGACGCCGGAACTTGTTCTCGGGTCTTCGCCCCCTTGTCAAAAGACAGAAATTATTCAAATCAGTCGAAGTTTCAAATCACATGTGTATTACCAAAATTGTAAATGAAAGTCATCTTGTTTATTTACCCTTGGGGAGTTTGAACATTTTCAAAACAAAACAATGCGTTCAAACCTGTTTATGAAATCTAGAGCCTTTTTTGTCAGAGGTATTCCCAAATTTTAGTGATATTATTATTATTATTATTATTATTATGACTGTCTAATGATAGTGACAAGCGAGTCCTATAGCTGCCTTACGAATGAAATCGGTGTTAGTTTCAAATCATGTGTGTATTATGAAAATTGAAAATGAAGGTTAGACTGTTTATTTGCCCACGGGCATTTATCAATTTTCAAAAACGAGATAGTGGGTTCAAGCTTGCTTATTAATCTAGCGCACTTTTGCCAGAGGTAATTACGATAAGGTATTCCTTTTATGTAAAATAATATAGTGATCTGATTTCGAGTTTGGTTGTATCCGTTATTGTATAGGTATTTTTACAAGTTTAACTGTGAAACGTACTTTTAGCACTGTATGTAAAACGCTGTAATGGTGTTCATATATTGACAGTAATTCCGATGGCTATCTTATGTATTTTTGAATTGTGATTAATTTTAACAAGCTGTAAGTTACGCCAGACCGGCATTCTTGAATTGTAAGCTGCTTTTTTCAAGTTGTAAGTTATGCTTTGTTTGATTGAGACTGAATTGTTTGAGATTGATTTGCGGATGATCGACTGTTTTCCCACGCCTGTGCCCTCAATTTTAAGGAAAGTACCAGCTTTGAGTAACGGTTAGCCTTATCTACAAAGTAAGCGGCCGTTCATAGGATCTAGGTATAAACAGTGGGAGACCTGAAGGTTATGAAGAATTGTTAGCACAGCTTCTTGTCTGATTTGATCGAGATTCATTGATTTGACTGTTATGGTTAATTGCTTTGATTAATTGATTTCCTCGAGATTGCTTGATCTGATCTGATATGCTTCGACTGATTTGAATCATTTCTGTCTGTTGACAAGGGGGCGATACAATTTAAAATTTCTCACCTAGGGGCAAAGACCTGACAACGGGCAACGACCCTAGAACAAGTTACGGAGTCCTGCAAATGTCTCATGAGTTAGTATGGAGGCCCCTTACTAGAATATAATTTCAAATTTCCGCCAAAACAAAAATTGCCGATGAAACAAGTAAACTTGCAAAATTTAATTATAACGCATAATTAAAAGACAACAGTCTGTGGAATTTTGGGGCGAAGACCCGTGAGCAAGTTGCTATGTCCTATACCTGTCTTATGAGACAAGACGAGGGCCCTTATTAGTACACTATTTCCAATTTCCCACCAAAATGGCTGTCAAAATTTAATTAAGGCTCATAATTAAAACCAGATTAATAACGACTTAGGCCCATTTTGACAGAGGTACTTCCGCTAGGGCAGATCTTGTATGTAAAATATTTTAATTACCATATTTCCATTTCCAATAACACTAGCCCCTATTACAGACAACATTCATTAGTTTTAAATCTCAAAATCGTATTACTTACAATCATCGATTAAAAACCTTTATCTTTTTTTTTATAAATTTAATTATGCTTACATCCTACCTTATAAGTTAGTGATAGACCCCTTATCTCAAATTTTTCCCATAACCGTTACAGTGATCTGTATGTCATTAGTCCATACACTACTAGATGGCGGCACTAATAAATTCAAATTTTGAGTTCCGGGGGCCACGACAAGGGGTCGAAGCCCAGAGAGCAAGTTGCAAAGACCTACACTTGACTTACAAGTTAGCGTTAGGGCCCAATATTAGAATTCAAATTATAATTTTCCCCCATAACCTGTAGCGAAGCATGAGAGCAAGTTGCGAAGCCATGTATCTGTCTTACAATGTTGCATTAGAGCTCCCTTATTAGAATACATATTCAAATTACCCAACATAACCTGTAGAAACTTAAATACAAATTCAGAGCTAAGGGGGCGAAGCCCCGTTAGCAAGTTTCGAAGCCCTATATGTTTCTTGCAATAAACTGTAGAGACTTAAATACAAATTCAGATTTCACACAGAGGCGGAGGCCCAAGCTCATTTAATATTCAATTACTATCTGTAAAATCAATTATTAAGAAACCGCTTATCTTTTTATTACCGGTAATAACCAAGCTGATTTGATAGAACACGATTTCAGATGAACACCTTGAATATACGAGAGGTGATTTTTATGTTCCCGGACTAGGCAATTTACAATGTTAATGTAATTTTTTATTTTATTGATTTTAAATCACATATGCCATGGTAACGTGTTTGACAATTTACGAAACAATTGCAGCATTATTAGTTCTAATATCTGTCAGTTTGTGTTGTAACGTCTTAAAATTGACAAACTTGAATATCGAGCTGTTATAAAGTTTCTTACAAAACAAGGAAAATCTCCAAAAGTTATTCGTAAAGAAATGTTGATTGTCTACGGGGATAATTGCCCTTTAAAGTCGACTATTTGTAAATGGTCAAAATTGTTTAAACATGGCCGAGAATCATTAGATGATGATCCCTGTCCAGATTGGCCTGTTGACACTTCGGATGTTATTGAAAGAACTAAGTGTTTGGTATTGGAATTTGCAAGATTAAACAAGCTAAAATTAGTGTCTTTATTAGGAGTTTCAGAAACCACAGTTTTCAGCATTTTACACGATTACCTTGGCATGACGAAGGTCAGTGCGAGATGGGTTCCACGAATGCTTACGCTTTTTCAAATGCTTACTCGAATGGGGAAGTGTGCAGAATTTTTGGCGCTTTGTGGGGACAAACCAGATTTGATTATCAATCGACTTATCACTAGAGATGAAACTTGGGTCTATCATTTTGATCCTGAGTCGAAACAAGAGTCGATGCAGTGGAATATTAGGTGTTCCAGTCCTCCCAAAAAGTTTATAGTCACTCCTTCTGCAGGAAAAATAATGGCAACTGTTTTTTGGGATTGCCAAGGAATTCTAATAATTTATTATCTGAAGAAGGGTGGTACAATCACTGGAGTATTATGAAATTAATGCATCGCTCAGAGATGTTTGAAAATGAAAGCGCGTAAAACTAACGCAAAGGCTCTGTTAATGATAATACGCCCATAAGTCAAGTACTTAAGTGCCGTCCAGTGGCTTTGTAAATGATTTCTACTTATAGTCCAGATTTAGAGCGACTATTTTTGTTTCCAGATCTAAAGACACAGAGCGGCTTTGAAAGCCATAATTCAGAACCAAAAGAAACCTTTTATAAGGGTAAAGATGTTATTGAAACGCATGTAATCTAATTGAAAAGCAAGGCTATGAAATAAATTGTAGTTGTTCTAATCTACTCCATGCCTAGTCCGAGGATATAAAAACGATCACTCGTGTGTCTCCCTACATAATGCCATTGATTATGATGTCATAAGAAACGGCCGAGGACTTTGCTTATGGCTTATAATTCAGAAGTGTCTTATGAAACCCTTATTAGGATACTATTTCAAATTTCCCGCCATGACCAACAAAATCAGAAAGTAGGGAGCATGGGCTACTCCCAAGTCCACCAATCAGAACACTGTATGCTTGCGCAATTGCCTACCCTCCAGGGCCTGAGGCCTTAATTTGTGGCTAAAATGTTACGTGACCCTCCCCACACTCGCCCCCGCAACCTAAACACTGGGGTGGACTGCCAAAAAGGTCTTAAATAGGGGTGAAAATACCGTCAAGGGCTGAAAATTCCATCAAGGGGTTGAAAATCGCGCGCCCAGAAGAAGAAAACCCCCAGCGAAAAAGTCGCTAAGTAGGGGTAAAAATACCATCGAGGGTTGAAAATTACGTCTAGTGGTTGAAAAAGGCCCCCGAAAAGAAGCCGTTAAAATAGAGGTAGGAAATGGGCACGGCCACGTGGGCGTGACTTCCCCCACTCCATTTTGTCTACCCAATTTTACTGCTATTTTATACATTTTACAAATTTGGAAAATGACAAAATTTACCTGAGAAATTTTTAGTTTCGTATAGATTTGTGGATAATCTTGTTGTTTATAGGCATCTCAAAAGAAGTACTGCATGGATGTTTAGTTTTTATAAATGGTATAGATCCAAGCATTTAGTTTACTATGGAGAACAAAACTAATTGAAGTGTACTATTTTTAGACGTACATACTAATATCTTCATAAATTGTAAAATTATAAAAAAATTGATGTAATTAAATCATTAGTGGATTAGTGTAAACGAATTTGTGGTCACGAATTTTTAAAACATGAGCGTAACCATTTAAAGACTACAAGCTAATGGTTATTCCCTTAAAGATATTAATAATATTATTGCATTTGCTAGCCATATTCATAAAGAAAAACTAGGGAGCGGTAATTCGGTGCAGACCACAAATTAAAATTTAAAGTAGAGCTTTATTATATTGCAATAGATCAAGCTATTAATGTTTTGGAATCCAGATTTGATTTTATGAATACCTACAGCAATCATTTTCAATTTTTGTTCAACATACATGATTTCAAAAGTTTACCTAATCTAATTAAATATTATTGTCAGGACTTGGAAATACTGTTGATTGATGGTGAATCCGGAGATGTGAACGCACTTGTTGATGATTAGATGAAATAGAATCCGTTTTAGGATTCAATTGAGGCACTAAGACATCACTTTTTCAAGAAAATGGTCCTAATCCCAGCATTGCCTTAAGAACCTTGTTGTCCTTGCCAGGTAAGTGTGGTAGTATAAGAATTGTGAAAATTTTCATTCGTGGGTGATTTTTATTTTTGCACTGGGCAGCAAAACTGCGCTAGTTCTGCTAAGCTTATATGGTATTTCTTGTTAAAAATAATATCCAGAAGTTTGTGAGACCCATTATAGATCACCCTGTATATGAACATGAAAAGCTTAAGTTTAGTTATCTAAGAATGATTTAGTAGTAAAATGGTAATAGACTAGCAGCGGTGTTAACAGTTTACTTATTAGTCGCAGTCAAGTTTTCAAACTTTGTAATCTCAATCCAAAGCTACTTTTGTGGTGTTAAAAAGTAAAACCTAAATTACGCTATACTGGTTTGTTACATCATCACTAGGAGTGTTTACCGCTACGTCATTACTTTATGAGTTTAGCTATCCAATTCGCTTATACTGCCTTCTCGTATAAAACAGTGAGTTAGATAAGGATGGTGAACATTCGTAGTGCATTTGATGAAATCGACATACGGTATTCAAATAAGCAAACGTAGTAGAAAGGGTAAACCTATAAACCTGAAATCAATTTGTTTTATATGCATGAATTTAATTCTGATTTGACTAATACCGTTATCATCACGATAATCAACGTTCTCTAATTATTACAAAATAAAATAAATCACAATAAATAATTGTATTTTGCAATTATGCAGCTTTAAATGTTGTCATTTCGGAGTATATTTTCTAATCAGAATTTATTATAATGATTATTTTTTGACGTTTATAAAAACCAATAAACAGTATTAATTTTTGAAAATGTAAACTTTCACCATTAACACTCATAATAAAATACTTATCTTTTTTGGGATTTTTTAAAGGTGTACTTTCAATTATACAATCTAAACGTTTCGATAACACTTACAGTTATCTTCGTCAGTAGTAATGTTTGTTAAAAATTGTTAAAGATGTAGTAAACAATTTTGTCAAATTTGAAAAATTAAAACATAAACATAAGCCTGCCATTAGTATAACAGTTTGGGAAACATAAAGCCAACTATAAAATTTTTAGTAAAGAATAACTAGGTCATAAAATTAAATATTATTAAACTGCCTCAAAGATGACAAACCAGAACACTCTCTACGACGAAAGCTAACAATGAAATTTGCCAGCCAAAAAACACGTTTAACAAAATTTAATCGAGTTATGATGTAAGTGTAAAGTTGTGAAAAACTTCAATTTTAAAATGATAGAAGCATTCACAAATCCAAACATTACATCAAATAAAATAACCCAGTTAAATCTAACAAAGAGATATCTTTATCAATAATTGGAAGTGTTATTAACAATAAAAAGCACAATGCAGAACGTTCTTTGTAATTTTTAATTTCAATTTAATTTCAACTACTTTATAGTGCTGTGGTAATTTAACATATAATTGGTAAAGCACTGCATGAGTTTTTGGTTTTTATAAATGGTATACATCCTAGTATTCAGTTTACCATGGAAAAAGAAACTAATGGAAGTTTACCATTTCTTGACATATTAATATCTAAAAATAATAATTCACTATCTTTTAAGGTTTACAGAAAGCCGACACACACTGATAGATACCTTCATAAATTATCCAACCACCATCCACGTCAAAAAATTAGTGTAATTAAATCTTTAGTAGATCGAGCAAAACGAATTTGTGACCCTGAATTTTTGAATGATGAATATAAATATTTGAGAAAATCCTTACAAGATAATGGATGTTCACTTACAGATATTAATAATGTCATTACACCTTCTAGGCGTAACCTTAAAGAAAAACCAGTTCTTAATGTTGGTACTGCTTTTCTTCCTTTTATAGCTAATGTTACAAATAGAATTGAAAAAAATCCTAATCAAATATGGCATTAGGACTATTTTTAAACCTACAAGAAAAATTAAAGAACATTTAAGATCACCTAAAGATGTGTCAAACCCTTTATCATCTTCCGGAGTGTATAAGTTATCTTGTTCATGTGGAAAAGTATACATCGGGACCACAAAACGTAGCTTTGATACAAGACGCAAAGAACATATGAGATTTTGTAGATTGGGTCAACCAGAGAGGTCTGCTGTGGCTGACCATGCCCTGAATAATCTAAATCATGACATTCAATTTGACAATATGGAAATATTGTCAAGACAAACCCATTATTATGTTCGTTTGCAACGTGAAGCTATTGAAATATATAAACACCCGAATAATTTTAATAGACAAGAAGAAAATCTCCGTTTAAATAGGTTTTGGCATCTTATAATTAAAAAAGAGCATAATGATACGCCTTGATTTTGATTTGTTTTCAACTTTTGGCATGTCTAGGTTTTTTGCTGTGTTTTTCCTAGACCTTGAAGCAAATGCTTTACCAATTATATGTTAAATTACCACAGCACTATAATTTAACATAAGTAGTTGAAATTAAAAATTACAAAGAACGTTCTGCGTTGTGCTTTTTATTGTTAATAACACTTCCAATTATTGATAAAGATATCTCTTTGTTAGATTTAACTGGGTTATTTTATTTGATGTAATGTTTGGATTTGTGAATGCTTCTATCATTTTAAAATTGAAGTTTTTCACAACTTTACACTTACATCATAACTCGATTAAATTTTGTTAAATGTGTTTTTTGGCTGGCAAATTTCATTGTTAGCTTTCGTCGTAGAGAGTGTTCTGGTTTGTCATCTTTGAGGCAGTTTAATAATATTTAATTTTATGACCTAGTTATTTTTTACTAAAAATTTTATAGTTGGCTTTATGTTTCCCAAACTGTTATACCAATAGCAGGCTTATGTTTATGTTTTAATTTTTCAAATTTGACAAAATTGTTTACTACATCTTTAACAATTTTTAACAAACATTACTACTGACGAAGATAACTGTAAGTGTTATCGAAACGTTTAGATTGTATAATTGAAAGTACACCTTTAAAAAATCCCAAAAAAGATATAAGTATTTTAGTATTAATTTTTGGTCACGTGGATACGTTGAAGCCAATCACAACATTATTATACTGAGAATTTTCTCTTGTGTTATTTTCGCGAAAATAATATGGCATCAAGTTCAAAGTTCAACAAAGTTTATTAAATTTTTTAGAAATTAACAATTCATTTTTGTAATGCATATCACACTTAAAACTAAATATAATAATAAATGTGTATTGTGGTGTATTGGTGGTGCGCTGCTCAGGAACTTTCTTCCTCTTCAGCGCGTGGATTGCGAAGTTGTTGGGTTGTGGGTCGTGTGGATTGCCTGTTGACAGTGTTGTGCTTTGCATTGTTGGTCGTTCGTTGTGGAGATGTGGTGATATTAGACTATGTTGTGTGGACTGTCCTGTTGTCGCTCAGTTGTGGCTGGTTGCTGGTTGCTGATGCCCAGCGTATCTGAAATAAATAGAAACATGTGTTAGTTGTGTGAAACATTGTCGGTTTTAACAGAACAAAATAAATTAAATTGTCGATACTGTATACTTATCTGGGGCATCAGACTTCGCTCCTAAGCTTTGTATGATTACCCGAAAAGGGCAACCACCTCTGAACCGTGAGAGAGGATCACTCCCCACAGGTCCATCGCAGTTTGCGCCGGAACGAGCGCCGATGCCACCTTACGGATGACAGGACCTCCGAGGAGGCCCAATATGGCGTCGAACCCTAAGGCGGGTTGGGCAGGTGGGGTAACGATAGCGGCGGGAGCCGTTATTGGTACTTCCGCCTTCTCAACCTTGCCTGCTGTTGCTCGGGCGTAACTGACGCCGGTCCGGGTTAAAGAAGGCGCCGCCGTCGGCGGTGTCCTCTTCGGTCTCTGATGTCCTTCCGTCTTCTTTCGTTGTGGAGGTCGAGGGAACTTCGGGCATCCCCTGTAGCTGGCGAGGTGGTCCCCACCGCAGTTAACACACTTTGCCTGGTCTGTACGGGGTTTTGTGCATTCACTGCTGTGGTGATCGCCGGCGCACTTGACACAGCGTGCTGCCACCCTGCAGCAACGCTGTGCGTGACGGAAACCTTGACACCGGTGACACTGCCCGATGCCGGATTTACGCCGCAAATCCTCGACGGTGACTCACAAGCGGGCGACGTGCTGCACCTCCCTTCCCACCATCACGAGCGGGATCGGGCGGCCTCGCTGCTTCATCCTAAAAACAGAGAGAGCATTCATACCTTGCGTTTTTAGCTCTGAGCTAACGTCGACCTCGGATAGCTCTACGGGCACGCCGCGTATCACCACCTTAGCAAATCGCTCGCTCTTTGCCTGGTAGGTGTGATACGGAGTATCACACCTATCCATGTACCTAATCAGCCTGTCTGATTACCGGAGGCACCTTCTCCCTGGTGTCCTCTTGTGTCGTCTGCTCCATTGCTGCAGAGCTGTCGGTGTAGGGTTCCAGGGCCGTTGTGCGTTGTCCGTGGGCGGTGGCGTAGACGGGCGAACCTTCGGGGTCTTCTTCGGCTTCATCTTTTGCAACACGAAGTCGTCGGGGTTGGTAGATCCGGGGCGGGCCTCTTCTTCGGTGTTGTGGCTTGCGGCTACGAACGGTAGATCGAGCAGTGACGGATCGCTGGCGGTATCCGGAACTCCTGGGATGTCGTCGGTGACAGCGGCTCTCCCTGAGCTGCCCGCTCCTCTAGGAACTGCTGGTAGCAGCGCCTGTTGTAGCCCAGCTCCAACACCGTGAAAACGACGTTATCTTTTTTTTTCAAATAGACTGGCTAGTCTTATCTAAAGTTGACCTTTTCGGATTGTGATCTCAACCTCGAATGCCATAATATGGCATATGTCATTTCAGAATTTAACGTTATTCATTCATTTAATTTATTATCGATGTTACTTTAGGTTATAACCATTATTTAGTATAGTATTATGTAATTCAATAAATACGATAAATGCTTCTCTTAGATATCAATCAAAATGCATTTATGTCAATCACAAGATTCATTAAACGTCAAAAAATAATCTGTTGAATATCACTCGAGAGTTCAATAAATTTGAAAATAATTCTCCAAGATATTTCTCAAACTTGTTGTCAATAGGCGTATGCCAAACAAGTTATCGAAATATCTGTGGAATTATTTTCAATTTATTTTCACTCTCTTGTGATATTACGTATGAAAATAATTTTGACTCATGTTGTTTATATTACACCATATGATTGTATGTGATAACGTAGCGGTAAACACTCCCGGCGAGGATACCTGAAAAACTGTGTATAGATAAAAAATGTAGATAATGTCAAGCTGAACATTTTTCGTTTTGTAACATTAGCAGTTTTTGAGCAAAATACAATAAACCTCCTCGTGGTTTTCCAAGATATCGGCTGTAGCGCAATTATATCTCTGATGGCTTTTCATGTGTTATTCAGTTGGAAATGTTCTACATAAAATATTTGTTCTCTAAAATGTCTATTAGTGATAGAGAAACTAGTATTAAATGAAAAAGCGAGTACTGTACATACCGTGACAACATAATGCATACATTAAAATTTGCATACTTTAAATGTTGGTTTAGGTCCGAATCTTAACCTTTAGAAGTAGATTTTTGAAGTTAGTTGTAAGATATAACCTGTCTTTTTTTCAGTGAGCTACTTAAAAGTGAAATATGTATTCTGGTAAATAAGGTTTAAACAGAAAAATTAGATGTAATCAGATAATTAACATTTCGCTTTCTAAAACTTCACACATAAGGTAATACTAATACTAAGTTGAAATGCCTAAAACAATAGGTACATAGACTTGAAAATGAGGGTTAAACTAACTTTACCTAAACTTCATAATTTAAGATGAGAACTCATTTAGAAACTCAAAAGCTCATCAATTTGAAGTGTAGAGATGAGTAAAAGGACTCTACCACCATCATATCTTGGTTACTTCAACCTTAAAGATTAAATTTAAAGGTTTAATTTAAATGTAAAACGTATTTCTTGAAACCAAAGTTGTCATTATAGGAATTTGTTTGATTACTCTAAACAAATCATCACAAGCCTTTAATATCACTTAATATTCAACTCAAAGATACCTTAATACACAATGTTTTTTATTCATAGCAGTCTAACTCGAAAAAACTGTAATATTAAAATTTAATCGTGTACTTTAAGCTATCAAATTTACTACGTCATAAATTGTTATGCGTCCAAAGCTTAAGTTAATATTGAATAAAACCATCACTTTATGAATAAAGACATTCAATGTGTTAACTGTGAATAAATAATGTAGCTTGAGGACTTGTTTTTCAACTGAAATTGCGTTGCAACGTCGTACGTGTTTTCTTCTTTAAATTAGATTGATTGGCTATACACGCAATACTTTCAAATTTAGGTTTAGGTTCTCTGCTGCCATTTAATCATTTTCAACTTCTTGTCGTTAAATTTATCTCTGTCGTATTTGAACTAGCTAGTAGGTAGTTTTTCTTAGTGGCAAAATCAATATTGGAAAATTAAGTAAAACATATTGACGAATTAGATGTCCGTGTTTCCTTTTTATTGGTGTTTGCAAAAGCTCACTTTAATTTAACTTACTTTCTGAGTGAGTAAGTTATAAAATCTAAATAATATAAATTATTGTCATAAAATATAATATCAAACTGTGTTCACTGATTTCAAAACCTTAATGTTCTCTTAATTATGAAAGCTTTCAGAATTTCCACTTTAAATTTTCAACATTCCCATTGCCATATTATTTACAAAATGTATATTTAGCTAAATAATTTTGTTTCTTTTTTTGTTCACATCGCTTTATGAATACAAGACCACCATAACTCAAAATTCAACCAGTTTACTTTATCTTCCAGTCGTTATCTTTAATAATGGAAAACTAACATAAGTCTAAATCATAGGGAATGATTTGTAAATCATAATAATGTTCTACTTAAATGATGCCTTAGTTGTCAATAATCAACATAACTTGAAAATGTTGTAAAGTTTTATAACAAAAATTTTTTTTAATTATTCATTTGGATTGAATTTCACAATTTTTTTTATTTACCTTAATGGTATACAATTAAATATACATTGAAGTACTTTTAGTTGCCTATACCTTTATGTTGTGTTTGGTTGCTAAAGCATTCCTAAATAAATTTCTGAATTAATTTTCGATCTTCACTGGAAGTATCGAGTGTCCCAATAAAATGTATACACTCTTTAACAGTTCATAACAACCACACTTTATTTTTCAGTTGTGACTGCTTAAAATAATGGCTGGAGTCAGACTAAACTTTGAGGAAAGAAAATTCATTCTAAAAATGCTACTGGAAGACTGAGAACGTAAGTGAAGTGCAAAGACGGTTTAGGATGGAGTTTCAACGAGATGCACCAACGAGACTCACAATTACTCGTTTGCAAGATAAGTTTGAGGAAGAAGGAACTGTTAAGGATGTCCATAAGAACCATTCCAGAAGACCACGATCATCCACCAGCCCCACAAGAGAAGGAGAAGTCATTCAGAGATTTCAGCAATCACCTAGAAAATCTGTCCGGCAAGCGGCTCGTGCAACAGGAGTTTCAAAATCGAGCGTCCATCGCATTTTGAAGCGTGTCAAATGGAGAAGTTTTATTCCTAGATTAGTGCACGCTCTCAATGAAGATGATTATGACCGCAGAATCCAATTTTATTAGTGGTACCAAGGAAAATGTGCAGAGGACAATCAATTCCCATACAAGTTTGTTTGGAGTGATGAGGCTATGTTCAAGTTAAATGGTTCAATAAATCGTCACAATTGCACCTACTGGGCAGCTGACAATCCACATGTGACAGTGGAAAGAGAATGTGCCGAAATACCAATTGAAATGATTAGGAACGTTTTGGATTCAATCAATCAGCGTTATCAGCTATGCATGGACCACAATGGTCAACAATTTGAACATTTTCGATAATTGACTAGTTTCTACATTTGTTAACATTATTTTCATTTTTGAAAGTTTTGTGTATTATAATAATTGTTAGTGTTATAGTCATTTAAAGAGTGTATACATTTTATTGGGACGCTCGGTATATTTGAAAAGGAATTGTTTCACAAAGAAAATCAAATTTCTACTCTAGACTGCTGACTATTTATTGTTTTCTTCGTATATTGCTCGCCTTACATTCTAGAAGTATGTACATCTATTATACTGTGGCCTTCTCTAATGACTTATTACAGTTCTCAGCTTGTACTTTCCATTGAACATTTGAACCTTCCTTTGGCTTCGCAGTTGGACTAGCAGTTATTGTTGTCCTGCTTATTGTCTTGGCTGTTTCACATTTTTTTTACAACTAAAAGAGGTTTAAGAGTATACCATCTGTACTTGTATATGCTGTAACTTACTTACAAATTCCATCTTCATACATCTTTGGTTCACATCGTAGAAAAATAACTTAAGTAGAGTATCATCTATCATTGTAGAAATCAACAAAACGTCAGACGTTTTTAGTCATAATTTACGCACCTATAACCTATAACCTCATTTCCTTTCTGCTCCTTTCCTGAATACTAAAATAAAAAAACTACAAGAACAACTCCTTGCTTTCACTAAAATATTATTTACATTTAACCTTCTCTGAAATCCCTTTTTCCTCATCCTTTCTCTTTGTTTGCAATCTTTGCAATCTATAGTTATAATTGTTAAGAGTAGTGTATTACTGTATCACTAAATTACTTACTTTTTCATTAGATCTTTAATTTAATTTTTGTGGAAATCGTTCTTTTAACCATGTCCGCTTTATAAACAGGTATCTGCCATATTGTAATGGGTTTTCGGTGGTGGCAAGTGGAGATTGGCCTCAATGAAGTCCAGCACAAAAATTAAGGCTCGTTTGGAAAAAAAAAATTGTATTCAAAGAAAATTAATGATTTACGGTATTTGCTATTATGTAATGCTTCTGCAGGGTTGTGGACAGCGGTCGTTCGTTCCAGGGGTTAGAAAACGGATATGGGTGCCACTTAAAGATAAACTATCGTTCAGGCTGTCCTTGGTTTCCAAAACGGCTGCTTCGGGTCTCCTAGTGGAGGATAAAATCCAGGGTCTAGTCCTTATGATAGAAGATGTACCTAAAACTCAATTAATACGGACGGACGGAGGATACGGTAGACAAAGGTCACAGGTCCCCTTGGCAAAATTCCTTCACCAACGATGGATGAAAATTCTTAATAAATATGAACTCTGTGAATTTATTTAAATCTCACTGATTCCGATTTAACCAAAACGGTGCTCGGTAGCAAAGTAACATTTTACTGCCTGTCAAAATAAATTTAACTGACTTTTTATACTCGGTTACAGAGCAAGTATTCACTAAGTTGAATTCTATTAATTAGCCCGTATTAACTACTCTTTACCTCATAATATCAATTCACAAATTCAATTTTCGCTACGTATGCAGTGAGAACGAAGGAAAGATAAAGATTTTTGTGAAAGCACTAACCTATATAGACGACATTTAAAAGTGGGGAACGGCTGGAAATTCTATAATTTTAACGATGAGGCGACAGCGTAACGATTTGATTTAATTGATATTAAATCAACTACTTAATATTTCTTTCGTCGTGCTAAAATTATTCTTTGTGAAGTAACAGAACGATTGATATAAAATCCGGCCAGTTTCCATTAAAAAAAAATACTTATTCTATCTAAGGGTTTAATTAGTAATTAATAACACTTATATCAACTAAAAATCACGCAATTCCAGAAGCTAGTTGCCACGTGTCTAACCACCAAATGGCATAAAAAGAATAAGTGAGCTCGATTAAACTCAGGCGTACGGTCGGAAGACCGCAGAGCACTCGGATGCGTGGTTGTTGTGGAGGTGTAGCTTAAATTGATAGTAGTCTGGTTAGATAGGAACTGGATATGAGTAGGCACCACAGGCTTTAATAAGTAATTCAGATAATCGTTACACCCGGTATATTACAATTACAGTAGCAGTTAAATCGTTGGTTGAATGTAGCCACAGAAGCTAGAATTAATTAGTCCAAAATGGAAGCTAAAACTGTTTAGATGTGGTATCTATTTTAAAGATTCAATTAAAATTTTAATTATGATTGAGTACAAAAATATTCAGAACTGAATTAGTGAAATATATATATATATATATATATATATATATATATATATATATATACACACATATACCGTTTTAGATAAAAGAAATTTTGTGAAAGTGAACTGCTGGAAGTACCATAAATACATGTAAATAAGAGGTAACAATTTTCGATTATTTGATTACAAAAGTAATAATATCAGTCCATTTATTTTCATTATAGGAATTCACTAAGAACCTCCTCGGTGTAATTGAAGTTTGGAAACACAATCGTGTAACCAGGTGATAAAGAAAGAAAAAAATATCTGACCGTTCTTGTTGAATCTATTACTTATTTGATCTTGCAAATTTCGGGTACCATTCCAATGATCTAGCGGCCCTCACGTATATGGTCATGAATGTTAGCAAGGATCTTATGCCTTTCAGCGGTAACCATATATTTTGGATGTAACGTAACAGTAAAATGTGAGCAGAAAGATATGTAGTAGAGAGATGCTAAACGTAGGCAGTACAGAGATACTAAAAGCAGGTAGTACAGAGATGCTAAACACAGGTAGTACGGAGATGCTAAAAGAAGGTAATACCGAGAAGCTAAAAGAAGTACGATGTTTAAGTAATTATGACCGTTCATACCTCTTACAGGTGACAAACGAGCCGATAGTAAACATTCAATGTAATTTCGATTGCAGTGTCTGTATATGTCAAGAATTAGTATTGAATGCTTTTATATTAGAAAGCCTGAAAATAATTTTAATTACTATGAGGTTATCGAAACATGTGCCACTTACCGAAGATGTGGACGAATGAATAATTTCAATTATATCCGCCTATAAAAGCGTTAGTAATACTTGTACTAATCAAGTATTACTTTAAGTGAGAATTTTCCAAAAAAAATGATGCTTCAGCATCCAGAACAAGAAATGGAAAATTCTAAGGAAACTCAACATCCATCATCGATGGCGTTCTTAACAGGAAGAAAGAAAAATTGGCCAACACCATAAAAATCAATTGTACAAAGTTGAGAAAATTTTTGTTTTTAAATCATTGTTGCCAAAGTTAAATTGTGTAGAAAATATTTATTTATTATATGTATTTGTATTATTTGACCTTAAAAAAAGATCCCAGGTTTCTATTTAAGTGTTTTATATTAAATGATCCGAAATCTCCGAGATGTCGCTGAAGGTATTTAATTTGACTTATATTTGAACGAAGTAAAAGATGTGTGCGAAAGTTACATACGTTAATTTAAATGCAATTAGAGACGCGTAAAAATTTGCGAAATAGTGATTTGGAAGCATTCAACCAAAGAGTAAATTGCTATTTTTAGTAAGTAAATTTGACATAATGACGAACGTTATTAAAAAGAAACGTTTTCCAATTAAGCACGTAACATAGTTACTGTTTGACACATCTGTCAGTGTTTGTGTTATTTAAATACATAAAATACGTAAAAGATTAGATACATATTTTTTGTAGTTGGAATTCGTAGAAAGTATTTAGATTTAACTTTAATCATTTATATCTAAATTGTTATTTACTAATGCAATTTTCACTAAATAAATTACCTAATTTATAAGGACGGTGTTAATTATTACCTGTATATATTAATTTAAAACTCTCTTAATTAGATTGATCGGATTTTAAAGTCCATTTGAGTGCTTTGGTTTCTTATCATTCTCTAATATTAATATAAAAGGTTTTGAATGTAATTTTTCATTGAACATGTGTGTTTGAATATAAACTGTATTACTACTTATCAAGTTTTAATTTCGGAATAACAAAAAGAAAACTTGTATTTATATTAACGGTTGTTTGTAGTACTTGATAAGTTTTAATTTTGAAACAAAGAAAAATCTCTATTTACAATTGCGGCTATCTTTTAATTTTACTCTTATCAATATTCAACGGTGCATAATTAATTAATTTACGGACTTAATTATTGTATGATGTTAGTTAAGTAAAAGGAAAAAAAAACGAATCTTCGCAATATTTTTATCTTTTAATGTTTCTGACGTATTAACTATCAAACAAACTTGCGCATAGTAGCTTAGTTTTAGATATCTTGCATCCGATTTAATTTTTAATTTGATATTGGTAATTGATTAAATTTGATTGTTTTCTTAACGTTCTCTTTCAAATTTCTTAAATTAAATTTTTGTTAGGACATAGCAACTATTCTGAATTTAATTATCATTTTGTATATTAACTTTGTACAATTAAAAAAAACCTGCTTTGTCTTAGAAAAGCCTTTCGGTTCCTATTTATTCCAATTTCTATTTATTACAATTATGATTTACTATAAAATACTCATTTTTTGTGGATACCTTCTTTACCCCCCTTTTCAAAATATAGTGACTTTTTTCAAATTTAGTTACTTTTCTAGTGGCAAACTGAATTAGGATCGACCTCATTATATTACTCTTGTGCTGTCAATATTTTCTTTTTATTTTGTTATCTTGAAATTTTAAAATTAACCAACGCACATATCTACTTTATACATTTTTAGATTTGCTTTTGTTTAATTACGTACTTACCTTATTTTGGACGTTAATTGCCAATTTATTTGTCTTTTGTTAGAATTTATTTATTTTGAAAAACTTTTTATTTTTGCATGTATTCTTTTTGTGTGATTTAATAATTATAGGTTTATTTTATCCCACAATACTCCCTTCGCTTCCCTATTGGTTCATCCTTTCTCCTTTCCTACGGTTATTTACTTGCTTCTTTCTGACATCGTTATTCAGGAGCTGGTATAACAGTGAGTTCTTCTTTTGGAGAGCGGTTCCTGGCGCCCTTTTTATCTCTACCGGAACTTTTTTGATCGCGCCCAAACCGACAGACGCCGGCGATCCCTTACATCCACAGGTGAGTAGTGACGTAACAGTTTTGTAATATCTTTCTGAGCCTTAATGCGTTATGAACATATTTTAGTTTAAGGTGTAATGTTTGCACCACAGGCCAATCTTGCAATACAAGACTACCATAACTCAAAATACGGGGCATTATATTACCATATTTTACTATCGTATTTTCTTCAGTGGAAGATTAACCTATCTCAAAATTTTACAGTATTCATTTACACAGTTACAAACATTCATGGACTTAGTTCGATACAAGATCTCAATGTATTGGTTTGATAGAAATTAAAGACGATAATTAACTTTATGAGACAACTTATTTCGACTTATGGGTTGAAACTGTACGTATTGTTTCCTGTTTACACCATTTATTGTTTGTGATTATAAAAGCAATAATGGCATCCAGAGGACAAAAAATATTTGCTATGTTAAAAGAAACAAGTAGTCACTGTCAGGTAAGATATTTATTGTTGTTCAATTTAGTATAAAGTTAAACCGCGTTACTTAACCTCACTTTAAATTTTTAGTTTGTATAAATTGTTGTTAATTTATCTTTTGTTTAGAAATTAAATAAGCAAATGAGATGTTAATAAATGTATCTGTTTAGTAATTACGGTGTAGGTTGCGATGATTTAGTTATTAAAAGGATACTTTTCCAGAAACCACTTCAATCTTCTACATTCTACAGCAAATATTAATGTAAAAACATTAGAAAAGTCCGAGCATAATGTCCCTGCATGTTCTGTAGAAGTAGATTGTTGTCATACATTGGAGGATAACGAGGAAAATAATCAAGAAATGATAGATATTACATAGATAGATATGAATATTACATACAGCAACATCAAGTCAAACCGAATTAGAAATAGGATATGATCCTTACTACAACAGCATTTATTGAAAATAATTATAATCATAATAATATGATGAACTATAATTTAGATGCAGGAAGCGTATCGAATAAAGAAGAAGTGAATCTGATAATTTTCCCTTGTGACGATAAATCGAGTAGAGAACGATACTTTAAATAATGCTGTTCAAAATTCTGAAATGGTCATAGATGATAATTTTGTAGTTGGTGCTATTGGTTGTAATGGGGTGTCTGATAATTCGCCATTGCTTTTTACCGACAATGAACAAGGTAATGGAATGAAGCTTTGAATGGTAATCAACTAGGTAATGGTAACAATAAAGAAACACTAAACGATCCCAGCGACGATTTTTGGATACCTTCAGGCAGTAACTCAAATGAAAGTAATTCAGGTAGAGCAAAAGTCAATTCAAGTATTTCTGAATAGCTCAATACAAGAAGACCAGACAATAACCTTTCTAATATCAATCAGGACATTCAAATAGCAATGGCAATCCAATGGATAAAATAAAAAATAAAAAAAAGGATTTGTCAAGAAAATAAATGGGAGAGAAATTTAAAAAAACAAAAAAAATACTGGAGAGTCTTATATTGGTAGTACAGGAAAGGAAGTGAAAGCAAAGTTACAAGAGCCTTGCGGTTCAAAATGCAGACTTAAATGCTATGAAATTTTTTAGATAAGCCTTTTTAAACAGTTTTGTGAAATTGGAGATATAAACAAAGGGAATACATCATACGTCACGTTAAGTCAGTATTTTTAAAATATGCATACAAAAGGGTAAACCCGACAAGACATCGTTCAGAAAACAATGTTTACCATTTAATCAGGGTTAGTCGTTTATTTTTCTTAAACACTTTGAACATTGGTGACAGCATGTTGAAGAATGCAATGAAAAAAACTAATTCAGAAAGGTTTACAGACACAGATCGTAGGAGTAAGCGTGGTAATCAGACAAAGTTGGACAATAATATGAAACAGTTTTTAAGGGGTCAAATTAAGTCAATACTATAAGTGGAATCCCATTATCTTCGATTCCAAATGACTCGTGACTTTATTGACGGTTGTTTAAATATCGCCACTTTATACCGGATGTATAAAGAAGAGTGTCAAAAAAAACAACCAACGTATTGCCAAAAAATGAATTTAACGACAAATTTTCAATAATGAATTTAATATTTCCTGGTATACAACGAGAATATGAAACCTGTATACGAAATAAGAACAACTCAAGAATACAAAAGAAATCTGATATCGAAAATGCTAAGTCGGATCAGCCTCTTGTAGTTGCTGTTTTTGATCTACAGGCTTTTTTTCAAACATCCTGCGGTGAAGTAAGTTCTTTTTATTATGAAAGTAAGCTCAACTCATTTAATATTACAACTTATAACATAACGATGCTTAATCTTTGGAATGAATCGGTTACATTCCATGGAGCAAATGAAATTGCAACATGCGTGCTCAATTTTCTGTCACAACAATGTACTGGGAAGGAACAGGTGTTATTCTATAGCGACAACTGCTGCGGACAAAAAAAAAGGTTTGTAACAAGCATGTACAGGGTGGCCAACTAAGAATGCGAGGTGCTGCATCTGGGAAACTATCCATCGTAGAGGCTTGCGCAAAAAAAAGTTATTACTAAAACGGCCAATACAAAAACCAGGAAAATATTTTCAAGTTTCTGAAATGGCCGCTAGGGCGTAACTGCAATCTTGAATCTAAAAAAGTTATGTTTCTGTGAATTCTGCTATATTAACCTAATAAAAAAATAACTGATCTTTGAAGTCGAGGATAATCTTAACTTTTTTTGTTTGGCTCTTTTTGAAGTATCTATAAATATAAAGTGGTGGGGGGTATTCAAAGGTTTCCTTAAATCACCCCCCGTATCTTCGAAACGGCTAATCCGATTTTACCAAACTTGGGCGCGTTGAAAAGAGCTTTTCTTGGGATACAAGTGTTAAAATAAATGACGTTTTGTTAGTTTCACATATCGTCGATACAGGGCTTTGTTCGGCATTCCGACAGAAACGGTTAATTTTCGAAAAAAAATTAAATGCATTGATATGACATTTTTTCATGAACAAGTAGCCTAAACAAGCTCGCGAAAACCGCATCTTGATATCTTGTTCTTAACGTAAAATATCGGCAAAAAAAAAAACTTTATACGAAAATCCCTTAAATTTATCCTTTATATTTTTCTGGAATTGTTTCTATTATGTAAGTTGTGGCCCTAAAAAGGACCGATTTAAAGGAGGAAGGTTTTTAATGCCCACGTAAATGCTCGACATGCTGACCATCACGCTCTATGCATTGCTGAAGCCTCTCCTGACTAGACAAAGCTGCAGCTTCAATTTCGGCTCTTGGTATGCTACGTATTGCGTTACGAATCCGGTTTTTCATATCTTCTCTAGTAGTAGGTTGAGTCCGAAACACGATGTCCTTTAAGCACCCCCATAAATAAAAATCGAGGCTAGTTAAGTCTGGCTATCGCGGAGGCCATGGAATCAGACTTCCTCCTCCAATCCATCGCTGTTGAAATACTGCACTAATATGCTGTCGCACATTAATAGCAAAATGTGCTGGCAACCATCCAACTACAAAAACAATTTTGCCTTGTTTCCAGAGGAACATCTTCCAACAACAACGGTAATTGCCAAAAAGTCAAGAAATACATTGCCATTTAGGGGTTGCTCGAAAAAATATGGCCCAATAATTCTGCCTCCCAGTATGCCACACCATAAATTTAAACTCCAACGCCCGTGGCGCTGAAATTCGCGCAACCAATGGGGATTTTCTGCAGACCAATAATGCATATTGTGCAGATTGACTCCCCCGTCACAACTGAAGGTGGCTTCATCGGTCTAAAGAATTTGAAATAAAAATTCTCTATTTTCGCGTATCATGCCTAACATCCAATGGCAATAGTCTAACCTTCGATCAAAATCTTCCTCTTTCAAGGCCTGATGCAAAACGACTTGATATGGGTGCATTCTTAAAGAAATTAAAAAAAGTTTAAACGAATACCTATATATCTTGATGGCCACTAGAACTTACCTATGGTCCTTCAAAATGTTTTGAACCGTTGTCCGTGATATGCCCAACTCAGTGGATAATGCTCTTGTGCTAACATGAGGATTTCCTTCAATATAGCCCAGTACATGGTTAATATTTTCTTGTGTTCTTCCAATTATTTGCCGTTGAAACGTAGGCCGAAAACTACCATTGGCTCGTAAGCTCGCCACTAATCGGGGAAAAACTCTTACATCGCAAGGACGCGGATTTGGATATCGAGCCGCGTAAACTCTTTTAGCTACTGCTACATTCTGAAGACATTCAAAATAAACCGCAAGCGTATCAACAGCTTCATTATTCGTAAAACTCGAAAGTATTGGCAACCATTGACAGTTTGAGGATTATGTATGTTTTGTTTAGGTATCAGTTTCCATTGTCTGCTTCTATTAATTGCATTTTTCGTATATATACACAGTGAATATGTATTTAAACAAACAAAAAATAGGCCTTTCGTATAACTTTTAGCATTGCCTACTTGCCCGTGGTAACTTCAAAAAGGGTGATTTTATTCTGGTGTATAAATTTAAAATCGCAATTTCTAGGTAACCTATTCAGAGCCGAAATTGAAGCTGCAGTTTTCTCTACCCACAAGAGGCCTCAGCAATGCACAGAGTGATGGTCAGCATTTCGAGCATTTACGGGGGCATTAAAAACCTTCCTCCTTTAAATCGGTCCTTTTTAGGGACACAACTTATATAATAGAAACAATTCCAGAAAGGTATAGTTAAAAAAAAAAAATTTAAGGGATTTTCGTATAAAGTTTTCTTTGGCCGATATTTTAGGTTAGGAATAAGATATCGAGATACGGTTTTCGCGAGCTTGTTTAGGCATCATTTAGCTACTTGTTCATAAAAAAAGTCTTACCAATGCATTTAATTTTTTTGCGAAAATTAACCGTTTCTGTCGGAAACTTCAATTATTTTAACATTTGTAGCCCAAGAAAAGCTCTTTTCAACGCGTCCAAGTTTGTTAAACTAGGATTAGCCGTTTCGAAAATACGGGGGGGGGTGGTTATTTAAGGAAACCTTTGAATACCCCCCACCACTTTATTTTTATAGCTACGTCAAAAAGTGCCAAACAAAAAAGTGCAGATTTTCCTCGACTTCAATGATCAGTTATTTTTTTATTAGGTTAATATAGCAGAATTCACAGAAACATCACTTTTTTAGATTCAAGATTGCAGTTACGTCCCCCAGCGGCCTTTTCAGAAACATGAAAATACTTTACAGGTTTTTGTATTGGCCGTTTTAGTAATATATATAATAATACAGTACCTTGCATTATTAGTTGGATACCCCGTACATGTACGCAATGTCAAAACTTGATACTGCACAAGTTTTTAATAACTGGACACGGCTAAATCGAAGGCGATTCGATGCATTCCTATATTGAAAAAGAAAAAAAAGAGTGCTCAGATCTGGCCCAATCTACGTGCTTTCCCAATGGGTTCCTATAATTAAACTCGCACAAAAGCAGAAACCGTCATTTTGTGTTTCAGAAATGATAACTTCCGTCATTTTGGACTTCATAAACCTATGCAATGACCCTAATCTTAATCCAATTCCAATAAAGATAAAGTACTTTGGAATACTATCAAGGTATTAAGGGTCTAGAAGCCAGTGCAGACATCTTGTTTTACAAAACCCTTTATGATGATAAAGATTTCCAGCAACTGACACGTGGAAATTAAAAAAAAGAGGTGATCAAACAAAATTACAAATTTGCAGAGATTTCATTTGAAAAAAAGAGGCACTTTTAATTTTGTGCCGCACCAAAGCCATAGATCATTATTATTATCAAAATCTACTAGCGAAAGTAGACAAAGGAAAAAGAAGTCTTGCGCCTAAATAAAGGAGTGAAAGTAAGAGAATACACTTATGTTATGTAATTTGTAATTAATATTAATTTTTTAATTGTTTTTTAATATAATAATATAATAACCAAACACCTATTTTTTTTTTATTTACTCGGGACAACTTCAGATTTCAAATACGTGGTTCACTATTTTTAAAGTCTGCATTGCTACAAAACACACGTTATCACTCTAATGCAACCATTCTTTGCGTTATAGAAAAGAACAAAATATAAGTCGAACGTTTGTCAAGCAACCGCCCTAATTTACGACATGCAGAAGACCAACAACTAAATTGACAGGCATATTTCAAATACAAGGGGGCCGGCAACATCTGGGTTAATTCTTAGAAACGAATATACATCCGATTTATCCGTGAATATTTTTTCACTTATGTGCAACAAATGTTTAGTACGAGAATTTTAGATAGAAAGAGATAAAGAATTTTGTGAAACAATGAGGGTTAAATAAAAAAATTTTATATGAACGATATGCTTCCAGTATTATTTAAAAAAAATGTTATTTTACCACGAACTTTCTTTTTTTTAAGTAATCGTTATAGGCTGAGCACAAAACGACTTTTTCATATATTTGCTGTTTTATATTTTACTCATCCTATTTATTGTTTTCTTCTTTTTTTTTCTAAATTCGATGTGAGTCCTATTACTATTGTAAATAATGATAACACTATTGAGCTTGAAGCTAAAAAAAATATGGTAAAGCAGTGGACAGTATACAGTTATTTTAATTTATATAACTGAGGGACATGCAATTAAAAAATTCAAATCACTCCACTTTTACAGTGATCATTTCACGTACATGTGGAAATACCCAATCACAAGATTTCATGAAATGAGTTGTGATAATTTGAAATTGAGGTGCCAGTCGGATTCATCTGTCAAATATGACGTTTTTACTAAAACATAAAAGTTTGTGTCGGTCGCCAATAATAAGCCGAAAAAGCCAACAAAGTCCTACCAGTTTATGTGGCTGTTCTATCTTATTAATTTTGTCTGTGAAATAATATAAAAAAATATAACTCGTAGCTGATTTCTTTTTATAATATTTTTATTGAAACATTTAGTCAATCGTGTTGCTAGATAATACCACTCGTTTTGCTTACTCTGTATTGTGAAGATGCAACACAAATTAGCATTTCAATAAATTCACAGGGTTATCGCAAGAATTCAGCCACTTGTTATGATCTAAAGTCTGCCTCGGTTGTATTTGGAAAGCTCCGCCCAGGACGTATACGTGCATTTTACAATTCTACAAGAGTTTTCAGTGATGAACCACGATTTATCGTTTACTTAATGTTAATTTTTTTCATTAATTTTTAAGTAAAAATTTAAAAAAAGAAAAGTAACGTTCTCAGAAAATGACTACCTACGTCGTGCAGGAGTGGAAATTTAGGTTTATATGGAAATCCATTTTTTTATTATTTTACGTTTTAATTAAATTAAATACGTCGAAGGCGAAAATCAAAAAATAGCTCCTTCACGACATAAATAATAATGTTAGCTATGTATTTGTGCAAAATCAGGAGAATTTTTCTAAAAAGCGAGATAAATTTACAAAAAGGTAATAGCGTCCCGTGAGAACAGCCTTATGTATTTATTGTATATCAACATAAAATGACATTCATAACAACAAACTATATTTTTTAAGGAATTCCCATAATTTCAATATTATTTTTTGTTATTTAAGTGATACAAAGATTGGCAATAATCTCATTTTTTAATTAAACCTATAAGAAGTGGATAGGACAATAAATATAATAAAATTGCAATAACCGACAATATTTAAAACTCCATTATCTCAGTTGATGTTTTTCTAAGTTATGGTGGTCTTGTATTCATAGTGCCATATGCTCTTGTATTCACTTGAAATCAAAATTTAATTCAAATTATTCATCCTAAAATACCGGCACTTCTATAATGTGGAATCTTTGTATCTTGGTACGATACGCAATGCTTACATATTGATGTTGATCGGCAAGAGTATTATTTCAATGAACATAAAAAAGAAATTGGAGGTTTTTATGATTCTGATTTTTTCCAGGGTAACGTGACCATTTATGAAAAAAGGAAATAGGGGACATGGTCGTATCACCCGAACTGTCTGATGAATACCAAATACTCGTCAGTAAGGGGAAGGAGAGAGAGAGAGATGAATTTGTTTTAAATTAGATACAAAATTGTAAGTCTCTGTAGTCTAAGTGACATATAATAGTTATGTATGGCAAGTTTTTAGGCGTCCTGTGTTATGATGCAATAGTGTAAAAAAAATAATAATTCGGTTTTAAAAGCATATAGTTAATAAATGGCGAGACGTTACTCATTTGTATAGTTTTCTATCCAATTCGTAAAATAACTGGCCGATCCTGGAAGTATTTAAAAAATTCAAGTTTATTTCAAAATTATGGTCTGTCATTAAAACTCCTTTTAAAGCTCTTACAGTAAGGCTAGTTTTTTCGCGGGTACAAAATTTATTCATATTAGAAAATAATCCTTTATGTGACGGTGTTCGAGCCCGGTAAACACATGCACATTTCGACAATGTTCAATATGTTGTAAGGTATATCTTCACTCTTGAAGTTGTTCAAAATCTCGACCTATTGTTTGTCAATAGAAACCGAAACTTCGTTCCACTCTTTTATTTTTTGACTTGTTGCATATTTTTTAATGCGCATAATTTCATCAAAACGTTCTGAATCATCTATATGGATATCAGGGTGTTGTTTCTAAAAAACAGTTAGTGAGCTTCCAAGATCTGACCACACAGGTTCCTTTTTTTAGGAATGCCCAACGAAACGCTTGCGAATCTTCAAAGTGTTGGGTGCATTTACCCAAATAGCTATACAAGTTGAGTTACGGCTAGATATTCCTTTATTTACCGAAGTTACTAGCACAGTTTTAACTTAATGGCAAAAATATGTTGTCTTTCGAAAGTTCTGGAGTACAAACACACACACAGAGACACACAGACAAGATTTTTTTTGCTCAAATTTTGTTTTTTAGACGTTTCCGAACATTTTAAAGCTATTGAGCAAATAAAAATTTTTGAAAATTTTGTTAGCGAAACAGTACTTCCCATGCGGAAGTAATTGAATTAAACAAACAAGGTCGTGCTACCACTGAGAAAAAAAAAGATGTAATCAAAAATTTAAGAATAAGCTTAATTCAAGTTACATCCTAATTTATCTGTGTTATGCGTTAAGAGTAAGTAAAATAAATTTTGTTTTGATAAAGAAAGAATATTCCTACATAAGCAAGTACAACTTTGAAGAAACAGTGTGTATTGCAAAGGAAGTTACAATTGTTGTTACAAACTTGTAGGTTCGTAGTAAGGTTCTATTCTTCTTTGTTTTCAATTTTCCAAATAGTACGCTTTAGTACTTTTTTTTCTTAGCGGACTACCTCAGGATAGAAGGGTTAATTTGGGAAAGGTCTGAGAAAAATTCTTCTTTCACCAAATTTAAATTTACAATCATAATTTCTCAATCATCAATTAATTTGGAAAAGTAATTGTATTTCTGAGTGTAAAGTTATCAGTTATTTGATACTCCAGCAGGTTTGAAGAGGTTACTAACTTTCAAATAGCGTGGCTTTAAAGCAAATTAAGTAATTTAACTCCTCTTCGTCATAAATTTGACAATAAATTCATAATTTCAGTCCTATTAAATTTACTTCCGAATTAAACAAAAATGTTGTAGTTAATAAGTGAACAGACACTTAATCCCCCAACTAAACATAAAATCTTTACTGGCCAGTTTGTTATCGCTGGCAAAATATGAAACAACAAAAAAAAACATCTGCACGAAAATACAATACTACTTTATTATTATTTATAAATATACAGGGTACTCTATAACTTGAAACCTATCCAAACATACCTTTTTTTAAGTGGCATCACATATTTTTTATTTTATATTTGAACTCGGATCGTTTTTACAAATCTCCTCATATGATGTTTGATTGGAATATACGGAGGATTTTAATAGTTATGGTCACTTTAATGTTAAAATAGTCATGAATTCAGGACCCTGCATCTTTTGTAATGTAATCAATTTTATGTATTTTATCGCAAAGATTATTTTTTGTAAGTAAGTGAAGCTTACCGGATCAATTATGTCTCGCAATGATTATATTTGTGTACAGGGCGAGTCAAAAAGCAAATCTGTAGTTTTTTCACTTAACTTAAATAGAACACCCTATAATTTTTGTGCTCTCTAGGAAGCCACTAAATAACCATTTCATTTTTATTAACACTTTCCTATACCTAACTTTATTTTTTTTTTAGATATTTTATTTTCCTTTTCTTGATTTTATCAAGTTAGCTATGACTTGCACGAACTTTTTTTACGATCTGTTTTGGTAAAAATCAGTAAATTATTCTTTTCATTTTTGTCTATTTTATTTTAAAATTATTAATGTAATATTGCAAGAATTTAAATCTTCTCAATAATTTTTTTCACAAAATCTAGATAACTTTGATTGTCAAAAAAAACGTTGACAATTAGGTAATAATTAGAAATACTGGTATTTGATGCAAGTGACGAAAATATCCTGCTTGCAACGAGAATGTATAAGCAACGATTTCCTGACTGCAGGCAACCAACAAAAAAATAGTACGAAAAATTAATTGAATGATTTGAACGTACAGGTAATGTTGTTTATGAAAAAAGGGAAAGAGAACAATCTGCATTAAATCAAACAAATGAAGGTAATGTGCTTTTGAAAGTTACAGAAGGTCCTCATATCAGTGTCCGTCGAATATAGAGTTTGATGTAAGTAAAAGTTCTGTGCACAGAATTCTCAGAAAACACAATAAGCATCCTTATCACATTCAACTCCATCAGGAATTAGAAGATGAGGATTATCAATGATGAATAAACTTTTGTGAATGGGCCCAAGACAAAATTCATCGACAAATTGATTTTTGATTTTGATTTTGGTGACGAAGCCACTTACCATAGAAATGGGTGCCAACAGACACAATTTTCATTATTATTCAACAAATAATCCTTATCATACTGTAACACGCAGCCAAACACGATGGTTAATAAACGTTTGGGGCGGTATTATAGGCGACTATGTAGTAGGATCACATTTCTTTGATAATCGAGTAAATGGTAGGGTTTATTTAGATTTTTTACAAAATTACTTACTCAATTTTTGCAACATGCTCCCCGTAATATACACAATCAAATGTGGTTTTTACATGATGGGGCACCAGTTCATCATACCGCTCCAATTCATAACTACCTGAACAACGTGTTTCCGAACAAGTGGATAGGAAAGGACGGGGCGTTTTGACTCGCCCTGTATACAAAGTATAATAATTGCGAAACTTAATTAATCTGGTAAACTTCACTTACAAAAAATAATCTTTATCATAATATAGAATACACAAAATTGATTACATTAAAAAAGATACAGGGTTCTGAATTTATGACGATTCTAACCTTAAAGTGACCATAACTATTAAAGTCCTCAGTATACTTTAATCAAACATCAAAATATCAGGAGACTTGTAAAAACGAACCGAGTTCAATTATAAAATAAAAAATGTGATGCCATTTAAAAAAAAGCTATGTTTGGATAGGTTTGAAGTTATAGAGTACCCTGTATATTTATAAATAATTTTGATTATGCACCTTGAGATACTTAACAATTGTGCTTTTGTAATTTTCTCGTATCTATGATAATAACGCTATAAAATAACTTTACCGCACTATTAGGACACCCTGCATATATATATATATATATATATATATATATATAGCAGTGATTAAGGGCCGATTCAGGACCAATGCCAGGTCAAACTTTTGGCGGGAAATATAAACTTTTGGAGCTCGCTAAAAATATAAATTGCAATGTCATCATCATCATCATATTACAAAGTCACTCTGCGGTCAAACGTTTTGGCGGGAAATTTGTATGTCAAGGTAAAAAGCTAAAACTAGAAATTGCAATGTCATAATTATATTACAATTTTTAGAAGTCTAAAAATAGAGTGGTCAAGGTCAATGGTTATTGACCTGTAGGGGTATCGCATGACATTTCTTAGAAGTATAAAAATAGAATAAGTTCATAGGAAGAACAAGAAATTTTTGTCTAGGTTAGCGGTTTTGAAGGATGCGGATTTATAAGAGGCTGCCATGGGTGCGCATAATTAAGTATTAGCGGAAATGACGAAAACGGTAGTATGCAAGATAGGAACCGCAAGAAAAGAACAAGTATTTGAGCGAAAGAATGGGGTGCAGGTGTTGATACAAATAATTAAAGAATTAAAACTAGATTTAGGGGTGTATGAAATAAATAGAAGAATGCTTCGAGTTTGAAAATAAAGAACATTTAAACATATTTGGAATTAATATGTTGTAGTGTTTAAATGAGTTATTGTATTTATATGTAGTAAATAATAAAAATTGTGACGTGAGGAAAAGCTTTTAATTTTAAAATGCAACATACGTAAAGTGATGAAGTGAAATTTTGTATTTAACTTTAAATGAAATAAATGCTGTACAGTGATATGCAACAGTGAATAATTAGGTATGAATAAAAATTGTAACATTAGAAAAAGCTGTTAAGTGTAATGATGGAAACGGTAGTATGCATAAGATAAGAAGTGCATAATAATAAAGTTTTAACCCTGAAATATTATGCAATTAACAATACTCTATTGATATTTTGCATAAATTTATATTTACATTTTAATACTGTACAAGTTCAATAAATTCTTAAGAAAAATACTGATGTAAAATAGAATCCTTTATTTATTTCGGAAATATTTGTAATACGATTTTTTTATTAAAGAAAGCCTTCCTTAACTGTGAAATATTATACATCACAATTCGATATAAAACGTATCTTTATATTTCTAATATTTTCCAAATTAATTGAGTATCAATAGGAAATATTATGTAATATTATAAATGTTTAATATGTTTGTAAAGTATTTGTAATACGTTTTTTTCTAAAAAAATTCTAACGATTTTTTTATGAAGTAAAGTAATACTAACTCTAAGGAGGTATCTTTGGACATTTTATATTTATATATGCAATTACAACCCATTTTAAATGAATTGTACTCGTAGTGACTAAAAAGCTTGCAATTGTAAAATGCATTGCCATTATAATATTATCAGTATGATTTGTAATATTATATTATCTTGAAATGCAAGTATTGTTCTAGAATGGAATGTATAATTGCAATTATTGTTGTATAAACGATAGACGTGTACTTGAACTATAAAAGTGATGTATGTTTGAAGGTGTGTGATGTAAGTAAATATATATATATATATATATATATATATATATATATATATATATATATATATATATATATATATATATATATATATATATGTGTGCATATCTATGGAAAGAGATAAAAGACGACTCGATGTGGACGTGCGTGTTTTCTTTGTGTTGGAGATGTGGGGTAGGGCATAAATAAAGCCCTTCAAAAGATGGGCTCCTGAAAATTTAAAATTTGCATCTAATTCTCAGAAAAACATTTTTTTCCAACGCAGTTGTGTTTTATGAGTGGCAATTTATCCATTTCATGTATAAATTGATCAAAATATGAAAAAATGACTCTTAAATTAACCAGTTCCATTTTGAAACAACAAAAAGCACTTAAAACACAACTTTTTGTACTTTCGTAAGCTCAGAAGAAACACAGGCATGCAATTTATCCATTTCATGTATAAATGTATCAAAATGGTCCTTAAATTAACCAATTCAATTTTGAAACAACAAACATCAGTTAAAACATGACTTTTTTTAATTTGGTTTGATTAGGACTCAAAATTTACAATTTTCGATGGAGCGTGGATATTACTGCTTCAAGAATTGTAGGATAATGAAGGCAGTTATTTTGCTTTGAAAACATCTTGTGCAGGTGTAAATGCGAACATTCTATATTTATGTTAGTCACCAATGCACATTACAATTTTAAAACGGGATTTGCAAACGTATGAATTCAATTGTGTCATTTGTATTGCATAAATACGTGGCGTAAAGTTTTCAGATTTACATGCTTTTTTGGCAACTGTTTTGACTTTTAATTTAACGCAAGCTTTTTTTCACTTTTAACTGTACTATATTTTCACACTTTCTTTATATGCATGATATTTTACAATAAATAAATTTGTAACGCAACATGCACTTAAACTTTGCAAAAAATGACTGCCTTACTTTGATGTAGAAATTTATACATTTATACATGGGTAAGTCAGCCTTCCGGATGTTTTTAACTTTTTCCTTAACGTAGATTTCACTTTTTTAGCACTAATTGGACTATCACTCACATTTTTTTAGCTGTAGTAAAATTTCAATGTACCTACGCACTGTTTTCATGAAAACTCGAAATATGAACTATATGTATGTACATTTCCAATAATAATACAAGGATGTTTTTTAGCTGTAGTAAAATTTTTAGGATAAATAAAAAACTAAAAAAGTCTAACATTTATTTATTTATTAAAACATAATAAAATACTTGCAACTACAATAAATCCTACAAAAAAATACTACACTAAACAAATTATGCAAAAACTTCTTACTAACATATACTAATTCAAAACTATTCACACATCTAAAGCAAATTGTCTAAACTACAGTATACACACTAATTTAAGTATTTACGTCCAAGTACTCTAACGTACGCGGCACGTTTTCTGTTTTTGCTATACTTCTAATTTTTTCTAACTGCTGGTTAGCCTCAGCTAACTCCACAGTTAGTTGCTCAACGCGAGCGACTCCCGACACCTCACTGTTTGTGTATTTTGCCAACACTTGATGTGACCATCTCACGCTCTTCGCCCTAAATTCTTGTAATGTCGAAGGGCCTTGCGTAAGATATGTTGGTGGAGATGTTGCAAGGCCCTCATGGTCATCATCCCGTTGTGTGAGGGATAGATTCTTCCCTCCATATTGGATTTGGCGAAGTGACGGTGGTAATAGTGGTTGTTGCGGTGTGGCAACAACTGTTGTTGCCGGTGTAATACTAGAAAAATAATAAATTACGTTAGTAATGTGTTAGTCAATACATCAATCAGTAAATGAAAACTCATTTAAGTATCGTATTGTGAAAAATTCTGCTCCACATCACTGTCTCTGATAGATATGACAGGAATATTTTCATTTGAAGGTGTCGAGAGTGGTTGTGCAGGATGGTATCTAAAACATGGTTTTGCCAAGATATCTTGCAGAATATTTGTATTTTTTTTATTGATAGTTTAGTTTTCTTGCTTGTCGAAACCATCGTGACTACTAGGTAATGAATGAGTATTCACATAAAACTTTAACACTATATACATGTAAATCTGTTAACGTTAACAAAATTGCTAACAAGTGGAAGTGTTTAGTAGAATGCACTGACCTATGCAAGCGAATTGTGATGATCTGTAATGAATGCAGCGTAATCTAAGCATGAGAAAGTATTTTACATTATGGCAGCAAGGTTAAGTTAATAGATATTCTCAGTAAACGCCCACTGAAGATAATAAAAAAAGTGCAATGTCTGAACTGATACTCTTGCGAATACAATTGCAACGTAATCTAAAGGCAATGAAATAAAGCGTGTGGAAGTATTCCATGCAATATCAGCAAGATTAATGATAGGTGTTAATAGATATTTTCAGTAAAAACCAGTAGTAATAATGAACAAAGTGCAATGTGTGCGTCTGTCTGAACTAAAGTTCATGCGAATACTATTGTAACGCAATCTAAAGGTAATGAACTAAAGGGTGTGAAAGTATCAAATTTAACTTTCATAGTAAGACAAGTTTTGTATGCTGCATAGGCAATGACCTAAAGGTGTGAAAGTATTTCATGCAATATCAGCAAGATTAATGATAGGTGTTATTCTCAGTAAGAAGTAATAATAATGAACAAAGTGCAATGTGTGCATCTGTCTGAACTGAGATTCTTGCGAATACTATTGCAACGCAATCTAAAGGTGATGAAAGTATCAAATTTAATTTTCATATAAGACAAGCTTCTCTATGCTGCATAAAGTCAAATACAGTTATAACAAGTTTGTGATATTTGACCTTGAATGTGGGTTTATATGACTATATAAGCCAATGAACAGCACTTTTATGTCAGTCAATCTATTGCACTCTTGACTAGAATTGTAATTGTAATCGTAAACCTAAAGTACTGCTACAGTTACTAAAACTATTAATTTTTAATTATCAGTTATAATATATAAAATATTTGCTATAAGTCCATTATTGCATATTCGGCAGTGTGTGCTTTGTATTTTTGCTTTGTTGGATACAGCTTTTACGGTAACTATGGCTAAGGTTATACCAAGTAGTAGTGAAATTGTTAATTTAACAAGACGTATTCCATTCTTGAAAACCAAAAATGAACTTGTAAAGCACATCCGTATAATTAACACTAATATTAAGCTATTGCAAGATATAATACAGAACAAGATTTATCTAGAGGCAAGTGAAAATTTGCTTAAATTCGAAAGTAATTTATTATTGTTAAAGGGTTATCTTGTTAGACTTGAACAATTAAAGAACGCTTCAGAGAGAACAGGTAGTGAAATTATCAATGGTGTTAAGGAGCGTACACGCAAATTATGTTGGTAATCTCTAGATTCATGGTTTAATGTTAGGTTACTTACAGGAATTATAGTTAACATAGCAAACATTAAGAACACTCTTATTTTTTTACAAAATGCATACAATAGTTTTGCACGAAAAGTTAAAGTAATGCTAAGGCAAACGATGCTAAATGTGAATGTCCTTCTAGTCTGAAATTTTATGCACCCTCAAATTAAAGTTATCGAGTTGAAGACTTTGAAGCTGATGGAAAATGTACGTAAACATAAGAATATACGTTTAGTAACGAAATGGGAAGGTCGCTAGGGTGCTCGTGCTTACATACCAAAACCAAATTTTCATAGTTGTACAATGTTTGATAATATGCTTATCATTCAAATGAATAAGCTAGAAGTATATGTGTTTTAGTGGTTCAAAAACTTTTTTATATAATTTTCTTTACGGTTACACGCTACCCAAGTTTCATAACAATGCTAAGCTCTTGTACATGGATACGGATAGCCTCATATACGCCTTTTCAATTCCCGATACCTATGCATGCATTAAATTCGATACATCTGATAATAATATCTTTGGAATTCTATTAGTAAATGAAAGTCTCTGCCTTAATGAAAGATGACAATCATGGCGCAAATATGTTGGAATTTGTAGGACTTGTGCAAAAATGTATGCTTACATGGTTGATGAAAAGTTGTAAAAAATCAAAGGGTTCTACCCGCGCAAACGTCAAACAGATCACGATAAATGATTATAAACATTTTTTGTTTGATAGTGACGTAATAAGGCGTTATCGGTATCTGATAAGATCATAGAAACATGATGGGTTTACAATCAAACAGAATAAAGTAGTACTTAGTCCTTGTAATGATAAACTATTAGTAAATTTCAATTTCACTGATACTAGACCTTGGGGATTTAACTTTACATAGCATTTTATTCATCTTCTGTTTCAGAAAACAATTTTACCATGATGAACAGTCTTGAAAACAAATTGCAGGAAGATCTACGGTATAGTAGTGGTAAAATTTACAGAAAATACCTGAAGCGTTCTTTGATGGGGGTCTTCCCCCGAAAGCTATTTATTTATACTGAATATATTACAATATATTGTTGTTCCTAATGAGTGTTTTACTGGTGTGCTATAACTCATAGTGTGCAAATAAAGTTATTATTAAGACATTATTTGATAAAAAAATTAAATTAGACTATACCGTTAAAAGTTTTATGAAATTGTGTACCGACAAAGGCTACAATTCATTATTTTCATTTTCATTTGTCTTCCACATATAAATAAAGGAAATGTAGGTCAAACAACAAAAGAATCCTTTGTACAACTTCGTGACGTCATTCACCATGCTTTCGCAACGATACGAAATTCGTTAACATACGAGATTTTTCTTAACATAAGTGGTTTTCCTTGTATGTAGGTGCTTATCCTTGTTCCCTATTAAACGTAATATGTATAAAACGTAATTAAAAGCCATTACATACCTTATACAAGGGAAGAAACTTAAGACACGACATGCATTGAAACGGAAAAGGAGCAGAAAGTAAATTAAGCTCAGTTCGCGTTTGGGCAAAGAACAATTTATGTGGCTAAAATAGCTCTTATGGACCATAACACTAAGTATACGGATGTTCGTAATTATGTACACTAGAGAATATCGACATATACCAAAATTTCATTATTGAAAGAAAAAAGATACAACGTAATGTAAATATATTTACCAATAATAACACAAACTCGAAACTTTAGGTAACGATGACCTGGAATTGGCACTTACAACACAAAGTAATTATTTGATAATACTTAATTGTTATCAACTTAGAGATTTTTTATCAATTTTTTCTTTTTTCATAATCTTAAATCAATTACGGTAAGTTACGATATAATAAATACCTGAGATGTTTTTATTGCAAATCAGTTTCTGTAGATTACAATGATACGTCTAATTGTAGTATTATCCGTTTTAGAAGTAACCATTGGGCATAAACAATTATTCCCAGTTGGAGAACAACCACTTTCATTAAATCAAAGTAACTGAATCGATAGTTATGTTATTTTATACATATATATGGTTTGTTTTTAGTAAAACGTCTGAAAGCATGGACGGAAAATGATCCACAAAATATATGGGAATTAAGTGGACAGTTTGAGGGTGATATTATTTTGACACCAAATCAAAGAAACGGACTTTTAAATCAAAATAGAAGATGGCCAAAAAATGAAATCCCCTACGAAATTGATCCTTTATATAGTATGCGATGGGTTATGTATAACCAATTTTATATTTTTTCTTTTTTAGCCGCCAGTCAAAGGCAAAAAATTGTTGATGCTCTTAAGCAATATGAAAACACCAACGTTAGAACAAGACCTCGCAGGTCTAATGATACCGATTACGTATTTGTTAATGTAAGTATATTTATTTAATTACGGCCTGTTTTAAAGTTATCCTTAGAGCGTAGCGACCGGATGCTCATCTTATATTGGAAGACTTGGAAACCGTCAAGATATTAAATTAGCCTCAGGATGCCTTTCTCCAGGAACAATAGTTCACGAATTTCTTCACGCTCTTGGTTTTTATCATCAACAAAGTACAACAGAACGAGATGATTTTGTTACCATTAACTGGGATAATATAGAAACAGGAAAGAAAATAATTTTGTTAAGTATGGGAGTAATATAATTACGAGTTATGGAGAAATGTACGATTACGGGAGCGTTATGCATTATAGTAAAACAGCATTCTCGCACAATGGACAACCTACTATTGTGCCACGCGTAAGTGTATTCCTTTCTGTTTCATTTTTTCATCCGTAAATTACAGGATCCAAATGCTCAAATTGGTCAAAGGATTGGTCTCAGTGGGATTGATATTAAAAAAGTCAATAAAATGTATCCCGCGTCATTAAAATAATTGTACAGAACGTATTTAATAAAATATTCACCATATATGCAATTGCAACTTTCCATTCTTAATTAAATTAATCAATTAATAAATTTGTGCTTGTCACTCGTACAAGCCTTTAAATTGTTGGTTTGATACTACCACTGCTGTATGTAGTGCTTTAATTATATATGTGTGCAGTTGTACCAGTATATTTGTTTTTAATTCCAAAATTAGTTGACTTTAACTGTAATTCCTAATAATTGAGTAGACATAAAAGTGGGATTTGAACCCACGATCATTGGCCTACTTTACAAAATTACGCATGGTGAAAATTGCATAATTCAATTTGTTCATTTAAAACTATTAGTTTAATCTCGTCACCTTGTATTTGCTATTAGTTAAAAAAATGAATAAAGAAGAATTTAGAGTTAAAATATTCTTTATTGCAATGAATCTCTGAAATACTATATGAAAATGTAAACTTTTACCATTAGTATACATAATTAAAGTACTTGGCCTTGTATGTTTACTTTCCAACCTACATATACATACAGGGTGGTGCATTAGTGTGACAAAGTCCCATATCTCCTTTATTTGAAGAGATACAAAAAAAAATTGAATACAAAAGTTGTAAGATATGTTCTGTTGCATACCCAAAAAATATTTTTAATTATACAGGGTAGACCATAAAAGCTTAGAAGTAATTTTAATTTTTTTTTTAAATAGAAAATTCTATATATTATTACATATTTAGATGCTACATACAATTTTAGACACATTTTATGTATAATGTCCTATACCTAAGTCTAACCGTTTTTGACAAATTTCAAATTTTTGTCAAAATGACGTTTGCAGGCCAAAACATAGGTGGAAATCTTTTCTAAACGAAGCCTTTATCAATTAGTTATGGTTGGTTTCCTTGGAAATGGGGACCTACTCTAATGGGCTGTATTGATATTTTGTAATACATTCATACAGGGTGATCAAAATGGACAATAAAAAGTAGATTAAAAAACCTATAAAGTCATTTTTTTAAATGGAAACCCCTTATTTTTTAATTCTATCTTATTTAGCATTAAAAATAAGGTGACTTTGTATAAGAGTGTATATTCCAAAAATTGTAGTTTTGAAATAATGACAATTTAACATTTTTTATTGTAAAAGGCTATACGGCTTTTTGTTGTTAGTTGGCCGTGACGGCGAGGCGTGGCATATAAAAATAATAGAGATCATCAGAAACGTCATTATTTATTGTCAGTTGATAATTTGTGTGATGCATTAGTGCATTTTATAGCAAATTGATTTAAAACTTGAATTAAAATTGTAAATAATGAATTTTTCGCAAGCCGAAGTGGTTGATATGATTTTTGTTTTGGGAGCTAATGATAAGAATACGCTCTTAGCAAGAAGACGGTATCAACAACGGTTTCTAGAGAGACGGTAACCTGAAAGAAGGGCATTTGAAAAGCTTTTGGAGGGTTTTGAAAGAACTGGCAATGTGTTATATGAAAAAAATACTAGGGAAAAACGTGCACAGACTGAGGAAAATCAATTAAATGTACTATTCACAGTTACCGAAAATCCATATATTGGACAACGACCCATTTCTCAGCAGGTTGGTGTTGAACGACGTACGGTACAGCGGATATTGAAGTCTCAAAAAATGCACCCCTATCACATTCAACTACTTCAAGAGTTGGTTCCTGAAGATTATCAAAGACGACTGGAATTTTGTCAATGGGCTCAAACAAAATAAACCAACAAAGAAATTTTG
>JARFJB010001036.1:0-48585 GCA_036346205.1 Vesta saturnalis | reverse complement strand
ATATTTGTTGACATAGGTTAGTGTACGTTTTATTCTTGAATACAGTGTTGATCATATTGAATTTTGAAATTTAAGTACAACGTTTTCGTTTACTTAGTAAATCATTAGCTAATAATAAATCAGTATAGTGTTATTTTAGCCAAATATCAGTTAATAGCTGTTTCCATTTCTTACATAAAAAATTATTGATAACATTAACCTAATATTTGTTGACATATTAGTGTACGTTTATTCTTGAATACAGTGTTGATCATATTGAATTTTGAAATTTAAGTACTCAACGTTTCAGTTATTAGATAAAAGCAGTTCGGCTGATAGCTAACCCCAAACATATTTTTTCAATATAGCCAAATATCAGTTATACATTACATTTCTTATCAAATAAAATATTAGCATTAGCAAATTACGACGTATTATCAAGATATTAAAATCCACTAATTATCTTTCTATGCTAACAATGGCGATTTCAAAAGTTTATTAATAATTAAATTGTCGGTCACTACTACACACAATTTAAATCGTCATGAAAATAGAAATGAACTTATACAATCTAACTTATTATAAATAACAGTAAATTGCTTTGATTATCACTTATTGATGTCTGTAATGAGTATTCTTTCTAATAGTAAATTTTAGTATATTTGACATTGACTTCAATACCAACTCACATTTATGTTATTAGACAAGAATATCATCATATAGTTTAATTAAAATAGAAATCATTTACATATTTGATTTTAAACAAAATTTATAGCGTAATGCGATTTACTTTTTAATTAGCTTGTAAACTTAATTCTACATGTTAATATACAATAAAACTTGAATTTATGCATAGTACATGTTCGTGATTGCCCTGATTTATATCTTTACTTTTTATTATTTTTGTACTTGTAAAGTTAGCAAAGCCAACGTACAAGTACTTACCTAACAATTGAAATCATTTATGTGCCATAATTTGGTGCTACTTTGCTACCATAAAATGAAGTTTGTTGCTCGTATTTTTTATAATATTTTGGACCTTATAAGAAAGCATGATACACCATCATTTGATGCTAGTTTGTTACATTCAAAAGAAATTTGTTACTCGTATCTTTCATAAATTTTGAAAATATTAGATGGTATCAAGATTTGATGTACCAATTGTTACAATTTGTATAAAATGAAATTTCTTGCTCGTACATTTCATAAAATTTTTGGGCTAAAACGTTATGAAGATTGTGACAACTGTATAATCAGGATGATTGATATATTACAAATTTGTACTAATTTGGTGCTACTGTATTACCCTGAAATAAAATCAGTTGCTCGCATTTTCATAAAATTTTTGGGCTAAAACGTTATGAAGATTGTGACAACTGTAAAACAAAACGTAGTATCAGGATTGATATTGATGATTGATATATTATAAATTTGTAATAATTTGGTGCTACTGTATTACCCTGAAATAAAATCAGTTGCTCGCATTTTTCACAATATTTTTGGGCTAAAACCTTATAGAAATCACGAAACCCTTATAACAAAGCATGACATCGGGATGATTGATATACCATAATTTGGTTCTAGTTTGGTGCTACTTTTCTGCCCTAAACTGAAATTTGTTGCTCGCATTTTTACTTTCTTGCTAAACAAGAAAGTATTGCGGTCGAAAAAAAATCGAAAAGAATAAGTTGCGTTATTTTGATGTTTTATTACTCACTGAACCCGAAAAACAAAATTTTAGAAAATTTTCCAAATGTTTGTCGGTGTGTGTGCCTGAGGTCACTCCTCAGCCGAAACTATACGGATGATTTTGGTGAAATTTGGAATGAAGGCCTACGAGACAAGTGTGTCGACAAAACTAGCTTTTAAAAGCAATAGGTATACAGGGGGCAAATTTTCAAATTTTAACATAGAAGATTGAAATTCAGGTCAATAATAACACGCATGAAATGAAATTTTTTGCAATTTTTTAAAACTTTCAAAATTGAATATGGCCGCAGTTACAGTTACATATACATTTTTTTCCTATAAATATATATATATTTCCGGTACCGTTCAAGATATAAAAGAATTGGAAATACATATGCGTAGTTAAATAAAGGTTTTTTAAAGAGATTTCTTTAAGTAATGAATTATGATATAAATTTGCCTACATTTAAGGGGTCAAACTTATGCAATTATTCGAAATTGATTTATTCAAAATTTTCTCAAAGCATTTCTTTTGTTTTTTTTATATTTTCTAGACAACCAGCCACTCTTATGAATGCAACTAACCTAAATATTCTAAAGCTACTGGTATAGGAGATATGAATTTTCAAATATTTAATATTGATGTTGTTATGACTTTCTAACCATTTTGGTTACATACTTGAGATTTTGCAAATTAACTTTGTTCGTTTGCGCAAATAAAATGATATTATCCTAATGAAAACACTACTTCCGGTTTTTCCGGAAATTGAAAACATTCCTCGTATTGCTGGTATAACATACACATACTCTTACATTATTTGATCGGAGCAAAATTTGCTTTGAAATGATATGAAATAGTTCCACAGTTATCTTGAAAGATAAGCGATATATCTATTTGTAACTTTAAACCTACATATGTAGGTATAGAAGGTTACGATTAAATATTTCAGCTGAATATTTCAAAGGTATAAAAATACCTCATATATTTTTTAGTATTTTGCAAGAAAGTCCTATAATGTACTAGCATTCACCTAGTTTATAATATTTTTGGGCTTAGACTTTATGAAAATCACGGAAATCCTATAACGAATCATGCTAACATGATGATTACTATATTACAGTTTGGTGCTAATTTGGTACCCTTTTGTTACCCTAAAATGAAGTTTCTTGCTCCTACTTTCCATAAAATGTTTGCACTAGAACGTTATGAAAATCATGAATACCTTATAACAAAATTGATTGATATATTATAATTTTGTAATAATTTGGTGCTACTTTGATATCTTGGAATAAAATTATTGCTATTATTTGTCATAAGATTTTTGGACTAAAACGTTATGGGAATCACAAAAACCTTATAACAAGCATGGTTTCAAGATAATTGATAGGTAAGATAATTTGGTGCTTGTGTCTAACTCCAAAACGAAATTTTTTGCTTAAACTTGACAAAAAATTTTTGGGCTTACATGATACTGGTATCACAGTAATCTTGTAACCATACAGTGTATATCGGGGTGATGTTTGGAAACTAGTCTATTACAACAAAATGTGTTGCTCAAATTTTTCGGATTTTCAGATTTAAACGGTATTGACGTACAGAAATATTTTAGCCATATATTATAATAGTACTGTTAATAAAATTGTGCAGTAATACGTCATTGGGACATTATTATTAGCGTAAGTACACAAAATCAAGAGCAAAAATGTGCACAGTATCAACGGATGTTTATATTTGTAGAAATATTCTTTTTTTTTTTGGTTTGTAATGTATAAATAAAGTAACAACTTTTATTCGCTATAATATTATTTATTTCAAAACGACTGTTTTAAAGTTATTTCAACCTAAAAAATTAAATTTCATGATCATAACACCAATGTATTTATGGTATATCAATCATCCTGATACCATGCTTTGTTATAACGTTTTCGTGATTTCCATAACGGTTTGTTGAAAAAACCACGAGAGCGCAGCTCGAGTGATCTTTTCTCAATTCAAGCTTTGAGTCGAATTATCTAAAAAAAAGGAAGGGTGAAACGTGAAAGAAAAAAATTATCGACTGGAAGTAATATCTCGTGTGAATGGTATGTGTTGGAAATTAACAAAGATAATAAATAACACCAGTCCTCAACCGATAACATTTTGCGGCTATAATACCACACGAGATTTTACCTGGGCGATAATTTTTCTATGTATCTTTGAACACTTTTTTTTTGATAATTTGGCGAGAAGATTGAGTTGAAAAAATCACGAGAGTGCAGCTCGAGTGATTTTTTTTCAACTCAATCTTTAGGTCGAATTATTAAAAAAAAAGAAGAGTGAAAAGAAAAAGAGAAAAATTATCGACTGAAGGTAAAATCTCGTAATAATTAAAAAAAAATTAAACTCTGAAACAAAATAAAATAAATACTATTTACTTAAAAAACGATTATCACGATAAATTTGTATTTGGCAAAACGATGAAAACAACCCGAACGATAAAATTACAAGAATGTGTGATTTTATCTCATTCGGGTTGTTTGAGTGGTTTTACCAAATAATGAGTTCAAGTGAAAAAATCTATTAAATTTTGAGGAATAGTGGTATTTGAGGGGATTATTTACATAACCTGCTAAGTATCATAACTTTTCTAAGTGTTTATTAAAAAAATTTATTATTCATTCATGTAATATTCAAAATTTAAGTTCATGTGGTAAATATATTAAACACTGCAATATTTTAGCCAGAAAACAGGACCATGCAGTTTTGTGGGAGGTACATGTTGCACAAAATATTTTTATTACAATTCAATCGAGAATTAAGGTTTATTGCGGGATTTTCTATTTCACAAATACAGGGTGAGTCAGTTTTTTGTAGACAAACTTTAACAGGAGATAGAACACATGTTTCTAAAAAGAAAAGTTCCTATAAACATATGTCGTAGAAGGCTTCGTTTCCGAGATACAGGTTGTTGAATATAATTTTTTTTTCTCAAATTTTCATTATAACTCATAAACGAATGCTTAGATTTTTTCATGTTGGGGGATAATGTCTATTAATTAAGGGCATAAAACAAGCGATAAGAATGTTCACAAACTTGCACAGTGGCGGAGTGGAGGTGCTCAACCCTTTCATAAACAGAACTTCTACGCCAATGACTATTTTAAAAAACTGTTATTTTCATTATCTACATACAGTTTAACAAAATAATGTACCTTCTTCTGTTTCGAAATTCCTGTGCGTTTCCGAGATATTTTGATTTTTAGTGTTTGATGTGGTACTAAGTTAAGTAATGTGCTTTATGTGAATAATTGAATATAAAGTTTTAATAAAAAAGATATAATAAAACATTTAGAGCCATTTTAGTACCTAACGATCGTTTCTTTAAAATTTCAAATACATTTTCATTTATAAATAGGTAGGTTATCGGTTTTTTTAGTATCCATTGTTATTATCCTCGTATAAAAAGAAATGCATAATTATTATTGTTATGCGGTCAATACTTTCTGTATAATTATGTATGTATCAATTTCGCCATAAACATGTATGTAGTTTTAAGTGAGATTCTAATAAGTTATAGACCGCTGCTCACTTGCTCTCATTAAAGAGCCGCCACTGTATCAAGCCATACTCAAATACAAGACTTTTGTAAATTGAAATCTGTTTAGTACACTAATTTTAACAATCCTTATTTATTATTGTAACAATACTTAATTAATAATTGTGAAATTAATAAGAATTCTTAGCAATAACGATTTATAAATAAATAACAATAACACTAGTATAATAAAATTAGACACTTTGTTCAAAATGTAAACCGTTCTTTTCAATACACATTTCACAGCGACGTACAATAGAACGTCTTAAGTTAATTAAATGATGCACCCTTATTTCATTGCAAGCATCTCTGATGCGATTGTGAAGTTCTTCAAGTGTATTAACCGGAGTGGTATACACTTTTCCTTCATGAATCCAACAAAAAGTCAAGTGGCGTTAAATCGGGGATCTAGGAGGCCACGCCACTGGACTTCCACGACCTATCCACCTCCCGGGTAGTTATTGTTTAGCCAATTTCTTACATTTCTGCCATAATGGGCCGGACATCCATCAAGCTGAAACCAAGAATGTCCTCTTAAATTCAAAGGAATGTCTTCCCACATATTAACATGTTCTTCTTCTAAAAATTGTAGGAAATTTTCTGAATTTACACGTTGTGGCAAGAAATAAGGTCCAAACACGTGGTTGCCGTAAATTCCAAACCAGACATTTGTACTAAATTCATGTTGAAAATTTCTTGGTCGAATGGCATGTGGTTTTCATGTCCCATATATGCAGATTGTGAAAGTTTACGATACCATGACGAGTAAAACAGGATTCATCAGTCCACAGTATGTTGGATAAGAAATCTCTATTATTTTGAATGGAGTTAAGAACCCACCTACAATAATTAAGTCTTCGTTCGGCGTCACCTGGACATAAACCATGAACAGGTTGAAAATGATGGGCGTCTGTGATCCGTTTTAAAACCCGGAAACTTTACTTTGGGAAATATCAAGAGCAACAGTACGTCGAGTACTTGTCGGGGTTCCTATTAAATTCACGCAATATACCCTCTCCAATTCTATCTCGTCCACGGTTGTTCTGTCGGCCCCATGTACATTTTTCAAACCCTGGTTAACAAATCGACGATGGATACTCACAAAACGGAATGATGAGGTTGTCGTCTATTTGGAAATCTTCTCCGATACTCCTAGCTGCGTACCTTGAATTCCAATTTGCGAACCCATAAATAAAATGAATGTCGGCTTGTTCGCTATTTGTAAATGTAAACGGCATGTTACACTAATTAAAAGCTGGCAAATCAAATGAAATAACTTTTGAACTTAAAACAATAATTAATAACAGTGAAATTATTCAAGATGAAGCAAGTGTTTGTAAAAAGTCAAACTGTCGTTTCAAAATATAAAATTTAATACTTACTTGTTTTCCAAGGAGTATCATATTTTGTTGCAATGAAATAGTGCATCATTTAGTTAACTTAAGACGTTCTATTGTACGTCGCTGTGAAATGTGTATTGAAAAGAACGGTTTACATTTTGAACAAAGTGTCTAATTTTATTATACTAGTGTTATTGTTATTTATTTATAAATCGTTATTGCTAAGAATTCTTATTAATTTCACAATTATTAATTAAGTATTGTTACAATAATAAATAAGGATTGTTAAAATTAGTGTACTAAACAGATTTCAATTTACAAAAGTCTTGTATTTGAGTATGGCTTGATACAGTGGCGGCTCTTTAATGAGAGCAGCGGTCTATAACTTATTAGAATCTCACTTAAAAACTACATACATGTTTATGGCGAAATTGATACATACATAATTATACAGAAAGTATTGACCGCATAACAATAATAATTATGCATTTCTTTTTATACGAGGATAATAACAATGGATACTAAAAAAAACCGATAACCTACCTATTTATAAATGAAAATGTATTTGAAATTTTAAAGAAACGATCGTGAGGTACTAAAATGGCTCTAAATGTTTTATTATATCTTTTTTAAAAAAAACTTTATATTCAATTATTCACATAACTTAACTTAGTTCCACATCAAACACTAAAAATCAAGATAACTCGGAAACGCACAGGAATTTCGAAACAGAAGAAGGTACATTATTTTTGTTAAACTGTATGTAGATAATGAAAATAACAGTTTTTTTAAAAAATAGTCATTGGCGTAGAAGTTCTGTTTATGAAAGGGGTTGAGCACCCTCCACTCCGCCACTGTGCAAGTTTGTGAACATTCTTATCGCTTTTTTATCCCTTAATTAATAGACATTATCCCCAACATGAAAAAATCTAAGCATTCGTTTATGAGTTATAATGAAAATTTGAGAAAAAAAAATTATATTCAACACCCTGTATCTCGGAAACGAAGCCTTCTACGACATATGTTTATAGGAACTTTTCTTTTTAGCAACATGTGTTCTATCTCCTGTTAAAGTTTGTCTACAAAAAACTGACTCACCCTGTAGATTGAGTGATACTAAAAATGCATTTGAAATCGCTTAAATCGTTGAAGATTAAGAACTCTTGGGTGATTTTAACAGACGGTGTGTATTAGTCATTGTAAAACATTATCTAGAATTTTGTGTGCTTAATAATTTCTGTAACCATATTACCATTTATTGCATAACGCTGTTAATTAATAAAAAAATGACTGCTGCATAGCTGATGTTTGAACGTAGTGTCTATCACCTCTAATAAGTAATATCTTGTTGGCAACTCATAAAAAATCCTTCAGATGGATTTGGAATTAGGCTAAATTTTTCTTTTTGCAGGAAAATTCAATTTCTGACAGTTTTTTTATGATTAATTTGTTACGTGTGTAACATTTGAACAACATCCATCTTCTGTTCTCGTTGTATTTAATTGCGTATTATCTGTCGCTCCAAATGCAAAAAATCGTTAGACGATTATAGCCATCATAGTATACTCGTAACGTTTTTAAAGAACTTAACATTCGAGTCTTGCTTAATTTATGGCTTATTTCCCTCAATGATTTAAATTATGGTAAATTTCTAATTACCAAACTTTAGAAGGTATTAATAAAAGCGTGCATTGGACGTTTGAATAAAACTGACTTTAATATATTATCCCCTTTTTGGCAGATATAGTTTATCGCCCACTAATGGCAACCCCTCTAAACATATTAATGATTTTCTGATCTAAAATTACGTTATTGAGTGTAAAGCTACCAGATAAGAAATAATGCGTTTAATACTAGCCATCAATTATTAAGCGTTGTCACTGGGAAATTCTATCTCTTTGTTCGTTATTCGCTAATGACCTGTAACTAACCATTTGTCGGTGATACTTTTGATGTAGCTGCTATAAAAGGCCAAATTTTTATTTTTGTTACAATAATGTGACATTAGAGGGAAAATAGTGGCATGTTTAAAAAGTGAAATTTGTGTTTTGATTTTTTTTATTATATCTGATACACTGACAGTTTTTTTACGTATTCTGTGATGTATTAGTTTAAAAAAACATTATATTCATGTATTTACTACGTATAGCAATTATGACATATTTCAATTGTTGATGGTTGTTGAATTTGTTTATATACAAACACGAGTAGAGAGTGGCCCAAACGTAAAATAACTTTATTTTGTAAATAAAACTTAAACATACATAAATTGGGTTAATTTCTAGCATAACCTGAACATAACATAATTGTCATTACCAACTTAACTTGTTTCGCTGAAAACTAGACTAACTAAATACTACCAACTTATAGATGGCGGGAAATTCAATATTGTACTCTACATTGATTTTTTTCAAGGATTACATCTAGGTGTAATTAAGTAATGCACTTTTGCATATCATGTGTTCTATAAGTACATTTCCATTCCAGCTTTCGAAATATAGAAACAAATACTTTAAATGAAAATACTATGTTATGGTACAAACTACAAATAACAGTGTGATTACATATACAGGACGATTCATAAACTCAAACCAAAAGTAGCTTGCATTCTTTAATGGAGTGTCTGGATATTATTGAATTTATAAGTTGATGTCTTAAGTTGTTATAAGCATTTTTAATACAAACTGGGATCTCTACCATCATGCAGTCAATGAAGTCATATTTTTTTTTATGATAAAGTTGTTACTTTTCCTTGTAATTCGTACTATTCATTTACCATCATTTTTAGAAAAAGTCTTCGTAGTTACCTTGAAAGAAGCAGGATGTACAATTGCTGAGTGGTTTTTTTAACAATTTTGCTATTCCCTACACTTAAATACTCAATTTGGTTTAAATATTTTTAAGTATTGACTACCAATCTAATTTAATTGCAACACCTAACACTATTTAAATCTAAAGAACGAAATCAAAAACCACACATATAGAGACTTACAAAGTTTACTTTTGATATGAGTGCTAATTTTTCTCTTATTTCGATACCATTTGCTGAGCATAAAAATAAAGGTAAGAACTTTGTTAACTGCGGAACAGGATAGTGTATATCAGCAACCTTCAATGCCAACTATTGATTATTATTTTAAGAATAGTATATGTTAACCTTACATACGTGCTATGCAGGGCCGTGTGGTAAATTTGGTGAACATGATGCAAAGCACGAATTTGCCGCCCCCCACCTTCCACAATTTTCTAAATTAAATAGAACTAAACTTTCCAAAAATAATTACAAAAAAATGTATTGTTTATGTGAATATTACACAACATACGTAAGTATAGTACATATGAACAACTACATCTACACCTTCACTCGTCTAACTTTAATGTTGGCAAACTCCTCAATCATAGATTCGTAATCTAAAGTACAGCCAACACACTTTCAACAGAGACTAAAGCAAGTTTTGTAAGTTTGGTTTGGCTTAGCGAATTCCTTTTGATCAATTTTACTTTCGAAAAACTTCGTTCCCCGCTGGCAACTGTGACCGGGAGCGCCAATAAAATTCTTAGAGATACAACAGCATTTGGATACAAAGTAATTATGTTGTTTTGGCTTAAGTCATTTAAAATGGCTTCATAGAAAATTGCAGCATTAGAGATATATCACGTACCTCTTCTTGTAAATCATTGCCATTTATATCATAATCACTTTCAACTGACAGTACTAACTGCAGGCCATTACTACAAATTTCTAGTGCTGAATCGTCCATGTTTCTGAGTTTCTAAAAGTGTGAATCGCTCTTTCAGCGAACTAATCGCTACATCCATAATATAATTGCAAACGTTAATTTTAAATTTTTTCTCCTCGGATAATGGTTCATCGACAGACTTTTCGTAGTCAAATAATCGCTTCTTTTTTCTTGGCTTAACTTCACCTTCTGCAGGAAATTCTGGGGTAATTTCGAAAGTCTTCGCAATCTCATTAGCTGCGATTTTCATCTGGTTATATCCAGACTGTCTATAAATTGTTAAGTTATGAATAGTTTCATTTAACATCTTAACACAATCTGGCATATTTATAGTTACCGATTGTAGAAGCTTTTATATAGAATTGATTTCAAATAAGACATCACACCAAAGAACTACACCGCATATAAACTTAAAACTATGTATGTTTTTGGCTAACCCTCTTGCTTTAACTTTTGTTTCTGCATCTTTATTGACGTCGTCTATACTTTCAAATAGCGCATCATAAATGTCGCAAAGTTGATATCGCAGTGGTTTCAAAGCGTCCAGTCTGCTTGACCACCTAGTGGCACTCAATGGTTTTAATGTTAATTGTGTAGCGTGCTTTTTTGATACTTCCCACCTCTTGGAGGAGCCAGAAAAGAATGAGTACAGTTTTTGTACAATAGAAAAAAGTATGGTTATATCTGTGGTGGAAGACGCTGCATCATTCACAACTAGGTTTAGGGAATGAAGTATTCTCTTCTGGACCCCTTTTCTGGCGCCTTTCATATTTGCACCATTGTCATAACCCTGACCCCTAAGCTACTTCAGCTGTAGTCCTAATTTCTCCAAATGGGCAAGAATCATATCACTTAAACCCTCCCCGGTTGAATCCGTAGCTTCAAAAAAGCCAATGAAGAATTATTCTATTTCATATTGATTTTTAGTGGAATTCAGAGTGACAACTCTTATTACCAGTAACAGTTGTCCAATGTGACTAACATCTGATGTTCAGTCAGCAATTATGGAAAAATATTTTGCAGTATTAATGAATTCTACAATTTTTTTTAAATTGCATTCCCCATTAAGCTGATTAGTTCATCTGGTATATTGTTGCTTAAATATGTAACTGTCCATTTATCTGATTCCCGCTGAACTCTTCTAACGTGCTCTTCCGTGACAGGATCAAACTCGGTTAACAACTCTACCAACTTTAAAAAGTTACCGTTATTCGGCTGAAACAAGTATTCACTTGTTCCACGAAAAGCCAAACATTGCGCAGCTAGTAATCTAATTATAGACAGTATTCTCTTTAGAACTGCGTACCAGTGCTAAACTTCTATGTCCACTATCCGTTGGTATTGCACGTCAATCATTGATATGGTTTTCAGTCTTTCCACGACTTAAATGCATATCGGTGATGTTTCGACTTTTCATGCATCGTTAGTGCTCTGGCAAGATTTCCCCAATCGGAGTAACCCTTTTTAGGCCAGTCGTTACTATGAGCAGATGACTTATTGTCAAACAATAGACGACAAAAGCAAAAACGGCGTCATTTTCCGTTCAGCAGAGTAACCAACTTCTTGGAACGACTTCCCCTTTGCTCATCACTTTAACGTAATACGATGGTGAAAATCTACGCCTACTCTTGTTAATGGGGACGTCGAACTCTTTTATCTGATTTGCACCCCTTTCAATTAGTGTTTGCCGCGTTTGATGTGACATGACGAGAGGGTGCCACAATGCAGGATCAGATGGAATTTCGCATAGTGTTTACTGGCTGTCATTAGTATCCAGCTCTTCACTTTCACTGACTGAAGTTGCAAGTACTTCTGTTAAATATGATTCCAACTGTGTTGTTGCATCCAATGCAGTTGTTTGTGACGTGGATGGTGCAAATTCATAATGCTGGCTGCCAATCGCACTAAGCTCTGGACTGACTATACTCGCTTCTTCTGGAAATGATTCCAACTCCATTGGTATTCATGTCGCATGTAATGTAGTAGCTGTTGACGTGGATGGTGTAGGTTTATCATACTGGCTGCCAATAGTCGTAAGTTGTGCACTGATTGCACTAACTTCTTCCGGAAATGGTTCCAACTGCATCGGTGTTGTTGTCACATCTAATGAACGAGTAGTAGCTATTGGCATGGATAGCGCAGGGACATGCAGTGAAGAGCTCGGTGACATAAATTTCTTCATACGATCGGATAGCTGCTTTCCAGTCTCTTTTTTCTTTTTCCGTATTTTATTATATTCGGATCCAGACCTTCTTTCCCTTTTGGGTCCCATACTAAAACACAATGCGTCATTAAATTTACATTCTCTTGTTTAATGTTAGTAGTATACCGGCACCTTTGGTCGCCATCTTGGATTTTGACGTCACAAGACCGCCCACGTGGGAGACCGCATTTTCCACCCTTATTTTTACTCGCTAACGTGTAGGACGTATTTTTCACCCCTATTTTTTACACACCCCCGTGTGAGACCGTATTTTCCACCCTTTTCTTTTCAACCCTAATTATTTTTACTCGCTTACGTATAGGACGTGTATTTTCACCCCTATTTTTACACACCCACGTGTAGGACGTGTTTTTTCACCCTATTTTATGACAGCTCACGTATAGGACGCGTATTTTCTACCCTATGGGTCAACCCTAATTAGAGCCTTTCTGTACTTGCGCACGTGAGGGGCAGATGTAGGCATTGGGGCTGGGGGCTGGTCTTGGGATAAGTCTTAGGGTTGGACCTGGAGCTGGACTTGGACTTGGGGTTGGTCTTAGGGTTATTTTTGATGGTATTAAGGTCCTTCTGGCTATATTAAGAACAGTGCCCCTGGAGGTTGCACACGCATACAATGTTGGAAATTGCATAATTAATAAGATATTATTATCGATCCTATTGCTTTAAAATGGTCAAATGCTATTGGATGATCTTTTACCTATACGAGAAAACGTTTCTAATAAGGAGGTAAGACAGCAGCTGTGTTAAGGATTGATCTTGCGTGGGAGAATTTGAATGACAGTAAAATTTAATTATAGAACACTTATTTTTATTGTAAATGTCATAATTAAAAAATCCTCAGTGAGTTATAAAAAAAATTACTGACATTCGGGTCTAATGAAACAAATTTTTAAGTTAATTAATTACATAACAGAAATATTGTCTTCTAAAACGAGTTTACCTGTATTGAAATATGTTTAATATCCATCCGACCGTTAAAATGTTGGACGCCTTAATATTTTTTAAAGAAAACTTAATGCTTAGATGTGTTTTATAACTGTAATTAAAAATCTGTAAATAAATAAAGGGTTAACACCACACTTACCAGCTCTGTACTTAAAGAACGTTTTTGAGGCACTGCTTCACGAGTGATAGTCACTGCTTTTGTGTTGCTTGTGTAATTAAACTTTCTAGGTTGTGTAAAAAACTACCTATTGGTTTCCTCATAATTAGAGTGTAAATATACAAACAACCTTATTATCTTTATCACACTTTCTGCAACTCGTATTTACCTTTCTCTTAAAATAAATCGGTTTGAAAAATATTCATATTGTACATACGGACACACAAATTGTTTTATAAAAAACCATATTAAGAGTTTGGAAAGTTACATGTTTTAAATTCCACAACAATATGTAGTAAGAAATCACTGTTCATGTTTACTTTAGCTAATTACCGTGTAATTATATAACTCTGTTAAATTTAATAGTCTAAAATTGTTTACCAATATAAATGGTTAACATAATTTCTTTTAAAAAAACACTAAATCATAAACTTTATAACACGATTTTTAAAAACGCACATGCTGAATTAAAAGAAAAACAATGGGGTTATTTTTGTTATTACAGGGCTTTTGATTAAAACAATTAAAGCACTAAAAATCTCTTTTATTTATCAGGATAGAATGTTTGGGTAACAGGCGTTAAACAATAGCCTGATTATCTCATCATTTACAATTAAACATGTACTAAAATAGTTTTTTACAAAATCAAACATAGGTAAATTATGTAATCTAAAATATAGAAACATTAAAGTATAAAGTCCGCACACATCCGAATGGTAGTCTTGTAGTATTGTTTTATTGTATACGAAGCATCTGGAATTCTTCTCTAGGAAACGTAAATGATATCCTTGCGGTGGTCGTCCAAAGGAATCAAAATAATCTCCATTACCATTCTCGTCAATGTAGATAGCGGTCCAATGCTGACCTGGTTTGTTTGCAGGATCCGTGTTTACGATAATTGCACACGGTCGTGGTGCGTGTCTCGGTAGTTGATTAGAAGCACATACAAGCCGAAACACATTCTTCTTGTGGCTTGGGATCGATTTTAAGCATCTCAACACTTGTACCGCATACATCTTTGGAATTGGTATGCGTCCAGTCTTGCAGTAGTAATGCGTTTTCCAGTGCACACATAGGCCCAGTGATGTTATGGTTTAAGCAGCTATATGCTTTTGCTTCCTTTTTCAACTGTTTAATCGACGGGAAACCAGTCTCCTCCAGGTTTACTATTAGTTTGTTAAGAAACCTTAAAAACTGTTGTTTTTCACAGCCCTTAACGTGAATTTTGTTAAATGGGCGCAACACTCTCATCAACTGCTCACGGAAATTGTTGTAATGTACATGACCCCACCACCATTTCAACCCATGATAATTATCTTCCATAAATTTTATCTATCGTGACATGGATCCTGATATAAAGTAGCCTCGAGGTGGTTTTATTAGCATCAACGATAAACGGCCGTGATCTGTAACCACGGCAATTTCTTTCGGTATGAATTCGTTGTTAACACCACTAAACCCTTGTACGTCTAAGTATGCGTCCATCTTCTATCGGCTGCTGCTGTACACTGAAGCTTGCAGGTTAGAACTACCACTTTTAACAGCTAAAATCCACAACGACATTCCGATGTTTATCGATCTCGATCACGTTATCGAATTCTGCATACACCAAACAGTTAACGGTTACGGTGAGCGATTCTTCAAACCCGACTTCCAGCCGAAGGGAGCCGTTTATAATTAAATTTCAGTGCGTGCTAGCGTTTTCAGACATGTCATGTGTTTGATCAAAGGCCATTAAACAGTAGCCGTTGGGGTAATCACTTCTCGTTATATAGTTACCTTCATTCAAAAAATGAATACCCGTACCAGAGAATAAGGAGTGGTACGCTCTTACGTATAAACCATTAGCTGTAAAGTCTGGTTGTAAGGCCTTCGAAGGAATTTGTTGCCCGTCAATATATAACAACATGTAGTTAATATTGCAGTGATGAAAATTGAACGGATTTGAGGGGTAGTCACCGTTGAATGCTTTATTTGCTACAAAGCCTACGATGCATCGTTTAGGTAACTGACCCAGGAAAACATTATCCAATGATTTTCGCTGTATGCCTGCAGGTATAGTTACCACTTTTACGTCGGTCTTTGTAACAGGATATTTTGCGGCTGTTGTTTCTAAAGCTTTAGCGTGCGCAATTAGAATAGTTGGATTGATTCGCATACGTCTCACCAGTAAACTAGCGTCTATAATTCGCGTCTTGTAATTTGAAGCGAGTGCCGCCATTAGGCATGATCGTACAGATTTAGCCTTTAACTCAACACCACACATGAGAAACTTTTCTTGATTAAACAAATCCGAGTGCACGTGACCAATCATCTCTACCTGCCTCCCGGTAGCCGCAAGTGCTTGACGTTTCGAGAAACCGTTATTAGCGTTTCCTAGTGTATTCATCTGTCCAGCTGTATCATTGTGCCATAAGGTACATCCTAGATGTGAACTCTTGGCGTCCTTTCCATAATTTAGCAGCGTTTCGATATATGAACGGTAGGCGTAGGTGTTGTTTGGTTGTGATACCATCTTCTGATTTAAGTAAACCTCTACCTGTGAGAAAATCGAATGAATCCAATTGTTTACCGGTGCTACAATATCAGCGTCTGTAAGCGCTGAACCATCATGCTTTAGAACTTTAGCTGTAATGTACAGCATGGTCTGGCTTAAATCTATATAATCGTTTCAATTTCCGGGGACTACAAATTCTATTGGGGCGTCATCACTCAGAGCTGATAAGGGCTTGTAAAATATCTATTCACCACTCTCGATACTTGTCTGCGTCGACGTAAGAACGAACAAATCCAATTCGGACTTGACGCATTCACACGATTGGACCTGTAGAAAAGCCATTATCATGAAAATATATCGTCGTAAGCAGGCTTCTTCTTAGCAACAGCTCTCAGTGGAGACTGATTATTATCGGCCAGACGTACTCTTTTATAACCCGAATCCTCCATCATTTTATCGATTTTCTTGTCGGCTTTACGCTTAAGATTTCTACCTGCCTCGTGAAATCTTTCTTGAAACGAATCCTTAATAGGTCGATCCTCTATGACGTTACCAAGAATATCAGCACCCGTCCTAAGAGCTTCTTTACCAATAGCCTTTGCGCCAGACTCAAATAACGGTATTGTACTTCTAAATATACCACCTAAACAACTCCCTATTCCATGACCACGTTGATAGGGCGCACCTCTGTAAATAGAGCCGATACCGTTACCGGCCTGATTCATGTAATATTGCTGGTAAGGGCAAACCATTTTTGTACTTTCTTAAAGTGTAGCTTCAGGCACGACGTTCCAAACTCAAATGCATTGCTGCACCCGTATCTGCTTTTATATTAATCTCAGAAATGTCATTACCGGTATGTAGTGTGCAGGCGAAAAAACCACATCTTTATGACCCCCGTAAGCATAGTTTTCTGAAATAATATTTATTATACGCATAAGCGGAGATAAAACATCACCCACAATTTGCGGTTCAACGATGTCGCAATAAGCAAATGTCTGAGTTGGTAATCCTATCCATATACTAGCGGGGTGAGGGGGTATTGGTTCCATGGCTGTGTTCTGATACGGTCGATAACCCAATTGTAAGGCTAGACGTCGTGAGAATCCGAATAGCGAGAGCTGAGTTTTTAATTTCGTAGTGACGCGCTTAGTTAGATTATGATATTCGATTGTTAGCAGTTTACTTATTAGTACATGGTTATTTAGCTCGCTGATAATTTCTTCTATGCTGGCATAATTTCCCCAAGCGAATCGTATCACGTACCAGCGCTCTTCAATACAAATGATCTTTTCGTTGTCGAGTTGAAAATATTCTGCGGCCTTTTTTAATATCGTTTCTAACACGTTCTCGCCAGGTGGCTCTGTTCTATAATAAATTAAATTATCTGTTGCACTTACAGCGGCAAAAGAACATGGGTACTGAATTTCCGATAACCCTACAACCCCCGAGTCCGTTAATCTTAATCGTTTTGGCAGTTGCGTAATAAAATTTGACGTCATATCACCTGGAAAATACGTCATAGAGCTATTACTCAATAAGGTAAGATAAAACTCCATTTTTATATATCTCTCAACTGCGAAGCTAACACACAGCTATTAAATTTGTCACTGTATCCACGCTACTTGACAGGTATTGTTTGTTTCGCCCACGGCCCTTCTCTGCTAGAATCTTATCGACTTTGAATAGAGTATCTTTATCAACCGCAACAACTTGCAATTCTTCTTCGTAATAGGTGCCCTCAACAGGATTGTTATTAAGATCGATTATTCGATAAACTGGTGGTCTTCTTTTTATCACCGTACTAATTGTAAAAACTTCCTCACTCCAATTCGTTTCATATCCCTTCTCAAAGCTGTACTTAGTTCTGGCGATTCTGACATGCTCACCGACTTTATATTTAGGATGGCGTACTGAACCTAAACCTTTCGCGTACAGCTTATTCCACACTTCCAGAATGTTTTTATCGTTTACAGCCGCGGGGGCCATCTCTATACTTGAATGAGGGCTATTGTTGTAGGCCGTCACAAGTCTTTCGAGTACATCAATATACCTGTAGGAATTTTTATAAGTGAAATAACGCCACATCTTTGTTTTCAATGTTTTATTAAATCTTTCAACTACAGATACTTTTACATCAGGGTTATTTGTTACATAGAAATTGATATTTTGTTTCTTGAAAAAGTTTTGTACACTGCTCGCCACAATCTCTTTGCAATCTTTAAGAATATCCGCGAATGCTTCAATTACAGATGAGGCTGTCTTCGTTTTAAGTGCTCTCGCCCATGCCCTCTTGCTAAATACATCAATTACCGTTAGTACGTAGTTGTATCCGCTATTGTGTTTACTTAAAGTTCGCATATCACAAAGATCCGCTTGCCACAATTCGTAAAGGTTACTCACAACATATTTATTTCGTGGAAACTTTTTTCTGACTGGTTTATGTACCGTATAAGCTTCCTGTGTCTGTAGCCAGTTTTTACTTCACCATATCTACCCTTTACAGCATTAGTTAAAGGTGTTATACCAGCGAACCCTGCAGGGTGAGAGGGATCATAGTATACAGCATCCATGTTATAGCCGCCACGAATCCCAATCTAGTGAAAGTCATCTTCTTCTTCTTTGAGAGATTCCTCTCGGTGTTTTCCGCGTTTCACTATCAGCATGGTAATTCTCACCTATACTTGTGAGGGCCCGTTCCACGCTGGGTGATACAGAAACATCATACTTTGCGTAGTTCCGATAAACTCACGTGGTACATTTATCTCTTTAATGTACGTCGCAAACTGACGCCAACCGCGCGGGTTTGTGGTTTTTCGTTTTCTTAACGTCTCGTGAACCAGATCGATAATGTTGCCTTTTCTCTTATATGAAGGCGGAAGCGTTGATACTATCTCGTCGTCTGTCAGATCTTTGCGTTGCGGTAAATCTCTAATATCATCAGCAACAGCGTCACCGCTAATTGTTATACTGGTGGGCTGACGTAACTGATTGGAAAAGTGTAGATACCTTTGAAGAACTTGGTTGTACTGCTGCCATTTGTCGTGGTCGGTCATTTTAGTTTTTAAAACTTTATCCATATCGTTATCCAGCTGCGTTAAAATGTTGTTTTGTGTAACATCTGGTGCCTGTAAGCGCTGTATAAAGTCCATCGGCAGAATAATCATCTTCTTCAGAATGTGGTCCATGGTTATTGAAACAGATTACCCAGAATTCCGCCAAGTAATGGTCCTAACAGGAGTGGTAGAAATGCACCACCTTTCTGTACAAGAAACTGTTTCTTCTTTTTTATAGATTCGCTTCTCTGTGCCAAGCGTCTTAAAGTGTGCTTATATTGAGAGAGTCGCTGCTTCTGATCAGCTGACAGAGGTACACGACCTTTTAAATGTTATGTGCACACTCGCAAATACACTCTACCTGCTTACTATCCAAACATTTCAATAAAGTGTCACGTTGACTTTTACTTAATCTGGCTAATGCACGTAGGATATCAGTGTTCTCGCTTAAAACGTCACCCATCATATATGATGTAATCTTTATGACTGTGAGATTTAAACCTTTTATATATATATATATATATATATATATATATATATATATATATATATATATATATATATATATATATACCTGGCAGATACCTTGAAGCCCGAATATGTTTGTTCTATAACGTAGCACATCCGGTGTATTCTGTTTTAAATCGAACAATAAATATCCGTGCGGGTTTGAAGTGGCATCTGGGTAGGCGGCTTCTAAAAATTTCGGGTTGTACGGCGGAATCTGCCTTGCTAAATGCTGTATCTGAGCTCTGTCACGTGGGTTCTTAAACAAAATTATGTAATGTCCGTTGAGAGAAATATCCCGCTGTCCACGTCCTTGATGAAATATGTTCTGCGTTAAGAAAAACACACTTAGAATTTCGATGATGACAACCCTTTGTAAAAATATCAACCACAGAGTCGTGACTTTCGCGCATTAAATCGTCAATTATTATTATTCCCCGTCAAACTGTTCCATATCAGGTAAACTCTTTTGAAACTCCACAGAGAGATCTTTGAATAAAGGCTGCCACTCACTGTAAAACCAGATAATTTTTCAAAACCTGTATCGCAGGCGGTTTCGATATTTTTAGAAAATCAACGATAAAATACGATTTCCCACATCACATCCCGACGGACCTGCAACTATCGCCGAAAAGGGTGCTTAAACTGACCTTCCATCTTGAATCGCTAAACGATACTAACAGATACTCCACCAGCAGCTAAATAGACTAAACAAAATATTTTTCAATCAGAACACGTGCAATTGCCTAACCTCCAGGTGCACTGTTCTTAATGTAGCCAGAAGGACCTTAATACCATCAAAAATAACCCTAAGACCAACCCCAAGTCCAAGTCCAGCTCCAGGTCCAGCTCCATGTCCAACCCTAAGACTTATCCCAAGACCAGCTCCCAGCCCCAATGCCTACATCTGCCCCTCACGTGCGCAAGTACAGAAAGGCTCTAATTAGGGTTGACCCATAGGGTAGAAAATACGCGCCCTATACGTGAACTGTCATAAAATAGGATGAAAAACACGTCCTACACGTGGGTGTGTAAAAAATAGGGGTAAAAATACACGTCCTATACGTAAGCGAGTAAAAATAATTAGGGTAGAAAAGGGCCTCCGAAAAGAGAAAGGGTGGAAAATACGGTCTCACACGGGGTGTGTAAAAATAGGGTAAAAATACGTCCTACACGTGAGCGAGTATAAATAAGGGTGGAAAATGCGGTCTCCACGTGAGCATATAAAAGTGAAAGGTGGGTTTTCCCAGAAAATCAAAGAAGGCGGCGCAAGTGCCCGTGTACTACTAATGTTCAACCGGAAGTAAAAGGCAGTAAAATTATTATGGGTGCGATGCACAAGACAAATGCTATCAATGTTTGTTTACACACTTACCTGCGATAACTTGATTAACATTAATTATTATAGGAAATTCTTAAAACGTTGTTTATACACTAATATCGATGCCGTGGCAGAGCTGGTCGATGAATTTTGAAAACGCAATATAAAAAATGTCTATTTTCGAAACGAAACGCCATGAAGGAAAGGCATACCACGTGCCTCCGCAGTTTTATTAACAACTAGCTGAATCACTATAAATGCCTGTTATGTGTTGGGTTTGAGTAATTCGTGTTAAAGATTCTTCAACGTTGCAACATTCGTTTGCAAAATCCGCTTTTTTTAAAAGCTTTTATTTAACTTACAATGTATGTATGTAACTGTTTGTTCGGGTGGAATTTTGCAACTCAATATTGAAGCAGATATCTTCAACCGATTGAGCTGAAATTTTGTATACACGTTTAGTTTGGATGACAATGCATGGTTAGTTGTGTGACGTCATTTTAAATCCAACATGGCGGAACACCCAAGATAGCGGACTAGTTATTTTTAATGCACACCTACACTTTGGATACAAATGAAAGGGCTTGCTGAGAACACGAACTAAAGGTAAAAATAAATTAGTAAAACATTTTTAAAACAAGTTTTTATTTAAATGCGCAAAAGAATAAAATAAACTTTTCCTTAAAACTTTTACCATCAACTTATAACGTCATTCACAGTTTATATGATATTTTATTCTTTTAACCCATTTAAAGAAAAGCTTGTTTTAAAAAGTTTTTACTTTTAATTTATTGCATGCCAAAACGTCATCAGAGTGAAGTTTTTACATGACTTCTTCAAGTGTTTTCAACAAATGTTGCCACATTGATGAATCTTTAACACGAATTATGTGGAAACCCAACACACAACAGGCTTTTATAGTGATTCAGCTTGTTTATAAAATTGCAGAGGCACGTGATATGTCGGTTCTTCATATGTTGTCTCGTTTGGAAAATAGACATTTTTTTACTTTGTGATTGCAAAATTCATGAACCAGGCTCTCCACGGCATCGGCATCAGTGTATAAACAATGTTTAAACAATTTCCATAATAATTAATTAAGGTATCGAAGGTGAATGTGCAAACAAACATCGATAGCATTTGTCTCATGCACCGCACCCTTCAGTAGATTAAACTAATTGTAAGCAACAATAACAAATAATGATTTAAATGATTTAAAAATAGTAATTGTAACCAAAATTAGCTATAACGGCTTTACGAATGACGGTCGGAAGGAAATGATTGTAGTATGAATTACATTGAATTACGACAGACAATCGTACTCGGTCGATTAACATTGCCATGATATATTGGTCTACTACATTATAAAAATCAATAACCTGCTTACCTGATCACTGATCACACAAATCACAAACACAATAGTTAATTGTTGGTCACTAGCAAGTGGGTAGTCGTGTAGTACTTATATCTCTTTTATGTCCAATAATCAGCAACAGCCGTCAAGCACAACGGGACAGTGTTAATCACATGCGACTTCTTGATGCAGACTAATTGAAAATATTATGCAAGAACATACAATGTGCTTGTGCGTGGCAACTCGATGAACACCGTTTCTAATCGAAGTGTTCTTAGCACCGCCAGCAAATTCTTCAACGTTTGTTTGTATTTGTGGCGCTGTCGCTCGACGGCTTAGCGAAAAGCAGAGCGACGAACGCAAATTAAACCACACATTATTATAATAAGTTTATGTTATGAACGCATAAGTTGAAAAGTAAATATGTAATTAAAATTATTAATTTTATTAAATACCTACATAAATAAAAGTTTACCTCGAGTAGGATTTGAACCTACGACTTTAGTCAAGTTGTTTTGGTATGTGTGAATCCTTGCGGTATTGCAGGCTACATTCCATCAATATAAGTAATTTGACTGTAAACTCATTATATTTAGAATATACATCAGTCCTACATACATAAAGATAAAATTTACATCGATTGGGGCTTGTATCTCGGTAGCTCAGTTGGTTAGAGCGCCATTCTAGGAAGGTGGATGTCGTACGTTCAAATCCTCGAGGTAAACTTTTAATTTATGTATTTAATAAAATTAATAATTTTTAGAAACGACACATTATTTACTTCAATTTAGTGGTGCATTTACTGAATGCAAAGAGAAGTCGAATAATTACTGCAAAATTTTTTTTGCATTGTCCATTTTTTCCGCCCGTAAAGTGACGCCTGATGCGGCTCTCTACTTCATAGTACCGCACGGCCCTGGTACTATGTACTGCTATATGAATAATTTGGTCTTAGGCACCTCTGCCAAACATAGGTCTTAGTCTGTTCTTCAGGCGGTGGACGACTGCAAAAGTCTACCTTTCCTGAGTGGCGAGGTAGCTATCTCGAGGGACAATGGGACTAAGTAGAAGCGGTTGCGAGTGTCTGCACTTGATTGGTCTCTTGGTCTCAATATCAGATTGTACTACTGACGTACACTCTCAGGCGGGTTAGTAAAGAAAACTTCAGAGTTTGATATGATAAAGTAAACGTGTTTTTTACCTAATCAAAATGTGGACGGACAAAAGGTAGATAGTTAAAGAAGGGACGTGACTGTTAAATTTCAGTATATATTTTAATAGTGAATCATTTAAAATCACGCCCTTAGTAGTAATCCGTAAACGCATCTTTAGTTAATTTTCTGTGGAAAACATCGGTATGAAACTATCCTTGTCAAAACTAAACTAAACTACAAACTAAGGGCATTATGTTTTACGAAAATTAGTTATTATTGATTAACCTTCTGTTCGAATGGAGTCGGAGATTTGAAAAATAAAACGCATGTTAAATTGAGCCGTTTAAAATCTCTAGGTATATGTGCAGTAATTGCTACATGATCTATTTTAGGTTTCTCACCCTTAGTATTTGCACGACTTCTTCGACGCTTAGTGTTGCTCTTTGAGACTTTGCGGATGATAGGTTCATTGGCGGTTGCCGATCGTGCAAAATGGAGAAACCATTACTTGATTTTGTGTAGTAACAAGACTAAGTGTAACATCTGGCACTGAAGTCCGAAGTGTGGTTATCGTATATCGGATATGAAGAACGGCTATACCGGTCAAAAACAATTTTGTCTGAGACCAGTATACCCTATAATACTCTTGAAGCGTAAACCGTTTTTGCTGTATCTAAATAGTTTTGATTCATAGTTGTAAATATAATAATTATGACGTGTGAACAACCGGTTATTAAAACGATGTGATTCTGTTTTATTTTGATGGAGTGAATTATATAATTTCAAGTTTTTCCAAATTAAGAACAGACCGGCATAGTTTAAATTATTACAGTCTGATCTAAAATTTGTTGTTTTATTATTTTTAACATGAAACATTTCAAGAAAGAGCCTCTCGTTGTATTGTGTATTAATATAATTAATATTATTAATATCATTAATGTTATTAATATTATTAATATTATTAATATTATTAATATTATTAATATTATTAATATTATTAATATTATTAATATTATTAATATTATTAATATTATTAATATTATTAATATTATTTTTTTAAGTGCCTCAACAGCTGATGGTTATTAGCACTTTACCTCTCCTAAACTTTGCTAATTTCATTTAAAAGAAAAGGGTGTGTTCTAGATTTTATCTAGGAGATCGCAATCCTCAAGGAATTTCATGAGGCGTTTAGCATCATGTGCTGAGTATTTTAGGATATCACCCACCTCTGCATTTTCAATACCGCAAGCTAATCGTGTTTCGTTTAGCTGTGGACATTCCACTAGTAAATGTCTAACGGTAAGATCGCCTTGACATTTATCGCAGACAGGGAAGCAGCGCCCTTCAGAAGATATGACAACGTAAGCATGGTATGTCCTAATCTCAATCTTGTGATAACCACCTGCTCTCTACGAGTCAGCTTTCTTGTCTTGTAGCCGCTAACTGAATTTGTGATTGATCTCAGATGTTCGCCACTCTGTGTCCATTCTTCTCCATTTGTCAAGCACTTTTGTTTTGACATAGGATATCTTTAGCTTTTTGTTTTGGTGAAGTAGCTTTAGCTCCGCGGAATGCTCGGTTTTCCATGGCGGGTTCTCTGGAATGTATGTCAGGTCACGGACTGTCATAACGAGAGATAGTTCTTCGGCGGTCTCGAGAGCTGTATAGAGATAGGAGTATATCTATCGTGGACATTTGCGTTGGTGCCTCTTATCAGCATCGTTCTCACTGGATTGTTGCTTCCCCATATCCTGATTTTCGCCATGTATGATAGTGCCATCATGGATCTTCGTTTGTCTAGAGATGGTAGGCCAGATTCCACATATACGCTAGATCTGGGAGTAGTATAGAACGCTCCAATTGTGTATCTGATTCCCGCGTTGTGAACGCTGTTGAGGCTGTTTAGAGTCGACTGTGCTGCCGAACCGTACACGATCGAGCCATACTCCATCTTGGACAACACCAATGACTTATACAAAGTGAGCAGTTGATCCCTGTGAGCGCCCCATTTTGTGTGCGAGATACACTTAATGAGGTTTAACGCTCTGATGGCTTTCGCTTTGGTGCTATCTATGTGAGTTTTCCAGGACAGACGATCATCCCATGCCAACCCCAGGTATGAAAACTCAGACACACATTGTAGTATTTGGCCATTCATCGTAAGACATGGTCTGTAGTGTGGTGTACGGAGGTGGCAAAATGCATGCACTTCGTTTTAGAGCTCGAGAACTTGAAACCTCTTTTCACTAAAGTGTCAATCGCCGCCTGTATTTGACGGTTTACGTCAGATTTCAGACAACCAGAAAGAAAGATGACTATATCGTCGACGTATATGCTTCGACAGATATTAGGTTTCAAATCATCACAGATGTTGTTAATGGCTATGGCAAAAGTGTTACGCTCAAGGTAGAACCTTGAGGATGCCATTTTCGAGTATACGCCGACTAGAGGTTTCTTGGCCTACACGGACTCTAAAGTGTCTTTCGCGCAGAAATGTTAAAATAAAAAAGGCAAATTGCCTCGGTAACCCCACTCGTGTAGACGTTCTAACACTGAATCTCCACGTCATGTCGTATGCTTTCTCAATGTCGAAGAAAATGGCCGTTAGATGGTGTCTGGCACCGAAACTGTTCTTGATGGAGAGTTCTAAGTGAACAAGGTTGTCCAGCGATGATCTTCCAGCGCGAAAACCGGACTGATGGTTTACCAAATGGTTATTTCTCCATGTACCAGACGAGCCTTTTGTTCACCATCGATTCGAGAAGCTTACTCAGGCATGACGTGAGACTTATAGGACGGTAATTTTGGGCCATCGAAGGATCTTTGTCCTTCTTTAGCAATGGAAAAATGATGGCTTCCTCCAATGCGATGGGTATGGCCTTCGGACCATATCCGATTAAACGTCGCTAGCATCGAATTTTAAAATCATCGTGAGCCTGTTTACAGAATTCGTAATGAATTCTGTCCTCACCGGGCAGCTCCTTTTACATTTGGCAAGAGCCTGGTCAAACTCCTGCCTCGTGAACGGGGCGTTGTAGTCGAGCTCGATGTCTGTATGAAAACCGAGGTTACGTTCGAAATCCGTTTGCGTTTGAGAAAACTTGCGTCTGAATTTCGTGAGCTGCTGACCTGCTCAAAATGGTCCGCAAATTTCTCAACGATCTCTTGCGGATCGTCTACTACAATATCGTCTACTCGTAAAACAGGAGCTCGTAGAGGTTGTTTGCACCCGGAGATCTTACGGACTTTCTTCCATACTAGCGATATCGGAGTTTCGGGGTTTATCGTGGACACGTACCTTTCCCAAAACGACCTTTTGCTTCGCAGCATCGTTCGCCGGGCCTCTGCTCTGGCACGTTTGAACGCGATCATATTTTCGAGCGCCCCATGTTTTTTGAAAACGTTGAACGCTTTCTTTTTACGTGTGATAACCGCTTTTACGTTGTCGTTCCACCACGGGATGCGCTTTATCCCGGAGTGATGACCCCCGGATTTGGGGACAGTATCCGTAGCCGCGTTAATGAGGTGATCGGCAGGATGGTTATCTCATCGTCGATGTTTGCACCATCTGGAATATCAAGGGCAGGCAAGTTCGATCTAAACACATCCCAATTTGCTTTGTCGATGTTCCATCTTTCAGGAATGTAACAGTCGGAGTGCGGCATGTTCCATTCCATCAGAATGGGAAAATGGTCACTATCGTGAAGATCGTCCAAAGCTTTCCATCTGACTTTTGGTGTAATGGATGTGGAGCAGAAGGAAAGGTCAATGACCGAAAAATTATTAGATCGAGCGTTAAAGAAGGTATGTGTACCTTCGTTCAATAACGTTAGGCTGGGATTGTTAATAATAAGATTTTCTAGCAGACGGCCACGAGCGTCTAATTTATCCGAACCCCAAACAGGATTATGAGCATTGAAATCGCCAACGAGCAAATACGGATGCTGTAGCTGGGTAAGTAAATCCTGCAGGTCATCGAGGGACCAATCAAAACGAGGTAAGTATATGTTGCACACGTAGAGAGTGAAAGGATGTATGATTTTTACGCATACCGCTTGCAGATTGGTGGTGAGCGGTACCTGTCTCATTCTTAGGTCTTTTCTGACGGCGACAGCTACTCCACCGTTCGCTCGTTGCTTGATTGCAGCATCCTGTCTTATAATCTCGTACTCCTTTAGGAATACGGTTGCCCTGGTTTCAAGTGGGATTCTTGTAAGCATAGACAAAAAGGTCTATATTTACTGATTAATAGCTTCAAATGGCAGTATCTTGCTATTAGACCGTTGCAATTCCATTGTATGGTGTAAGACATTTTAAAGGTTGAATGTAAAAACAAAAACATGTGAACAAAGTTATGTAAATATAGACTAACACACACGAATAAATTAAATAAATAACAAAAATATTATATATAAATAAATAAATAAAATCGTAATAAGACGAGTGCACTGAAGTAAAATAGACAAACAGATAAACAAATACATAAATAAGACAAATAGAGGAAGTAAAGTAACATAAATAAAATATCACAGATTACTTTAACAATAGTTAAATATCACAGATGAGTTAATGTGAGTAAAATATCACAGATTACTTTAACAAGAGTTAAATATCACAGATTATTTAGTAAGGACTTGCTAATAGTATTCTTCTTCCTTTTCGGGATCCGAAGAGGTTGAAGGTACTTTCCTAGGTTTGCCTTTCGGCCATCCAACCTTTCCTTTTTTATTACGTTGTTTGGTTGTAGTTTCATCTTCTGAGACAAATTCGCGTTCTATGGGGAGGCGTTTCCGTTTTTCCACGTTGGTCAATGTTGAGGTAGTTGCCTCAGGAGATGAAGTCGGAACTAGGAATTGTTTTTCCGCACTAGATGTAGAAACCTTTTGTAGGAGAGGAGTGATTGCTCCTACTAAAAGAGGTAACAATTCCTTCGCTAGCGCAGGGATATCAATTTTAACTGTTTATCCTGAGTGGAAGATGCTGCCTTGGCATAACTGATACCTGCTGTAGGTGTCGTGATAATAATTTTCTTTTTGGCTTCAAAGTAGCTTAAATTGTCTCTTGCTCGGAGCTCCTGTATAGCAGTTTCCTGCTTATAAATGGGGCAGCTTGTAGCTCGAGCAGAGTGAGCTCCACCGCAATTCCACATGTGATTGACTGTGCACATGGTGATCCTTCGTGTTGCAATTTGCCACAAATACACATTTGCTCTGGTGCTTCACATTTGGAAGACGTGTGGCCAAATTTGTTACACCTAAAGCATCGTAAAGGCGGAGGTACATATAATCGGACATTTAATGTATAAAATGCAACTTTCATACTTTTGGGTAGTATAGAGTATTGCATGTAACAACGTGACTTGCGGTGTCAATAAGTTCCCCATTTCGTCTTGTTTTTAAGCGTCGGACTTCAATAACTCTTTGTCCCTTAGTTCTTCACAGATGTCGTCGACAGAACAATTTAGTAGATCGCGACAAAAACAACTCCTCGAGAGGTATTCATTGTTTTATGAGGAGTGACTAGAACCTCAAAGTCACCTAATCTATTTGTGCCAAGACTTTAGTTGCCTGTTTATTTGATACGGTTTCCACTAGTATGCCATCTTTAATTTTCCTTATCATTTTCAAATCACCATAAAGACCATATAAAGCTTTCTGAATGTAAAATGGACTAACTCTATCGAAGTTAATCCCGTCTTTCCTTGTAAGAATAAGGAACCGGGGCATAGCCTCCGTCACCATATTCTTGGCGGCGGGTTTTTAGGTAGACCCTCCTGCACCTCCATGTTTATAGAGTTGGCACTCTTCAATAAAGGGTTTCGCTCATGTCGTTCGCACGAAAACACTCGGAAAGAATGTCACTTGCAGCAGAGCCGGTACACTACAAGAGGGCATTTACACTGTAGGGCGCCACTTCCCCACAGGCGTTTCAACGCTAGAAACCAGGTTTCCCCTGGCCACGCTAAGGCTTCCCTCGCGCAATCCCTTCAGCACCTAAAACTGCCAAACGACCTTGGGATTGGAGGATTTTTATAGAGGTTACCTTCCTCGTAGCCCAGACGGTAAAGCCAAGACCACCGACCGCTAGCTGTACGACGTTCCCTAGCCACGCCCTGCTAGAGTCTCTGAAGTACAGTTTGCGGTTGCGGTATTAGGACACGGCTAGCGCTCAGCCGTCCCCAGCAAGGACATCCTGGCTTGCCACACCCGTACACGCTTTTGACGGCGTATGTCCTGGGAAGAGTAGAAAGACAAAAGAAAAGGTCTCTGGCTTACGCTGGGAGCCTGAAGAGAACAAGAGTTAGAGCGAGGGTGCTCCGACAGAAAAGAGTTAAAGTAAGGGAAGCCACTCAAGACTAGTATAAGAAAAGTGAACTTCCAGCTAAGGGGACGCAGGGTTGCCGTCCCTGTCCTTGTTAGTTACAAGGCCCCACGTAAACTGGTCCGCGACACCGTATTTTGTAGAGCTAACAGTGACGGTTTTAAGGCCACGAGCTCATATTTCGGTGTTGGCCTTGCATCACTTACGATCATTTGCAAGGTCGTTCCCCTATCCGCCACCTGGGGACGCGCCTAGTAGGTAGTTCAACCCCTAGGATTAATATTATTAATATTATTAATGTTTAGCAATTATTATACTTTGTTACAAATTTGATAAAACTGTATACTTAGAATAAGTTTTAATTCAATTTAAGTGTATATTGTGCAAATGGTATATTACGTAAGTAGGCACCAACTGTCAAGTCATAGACTTAGTTGGACCTTATAATGTATATATTATGAAATAAATAAATTCAAATTCAAATTCAGTTCAAATTATTAATATTATTAATATTATTAATATTATTAATATTATTAATATTATTAATATTATTAATATTATTAATATTATTAATATTATTAATATTATTAATATTATATTATATATTCGAACCGACCGTTAAGTTTTATGACTTGGTGGGACCGACAACTGTACGAAAAAATGGAAATAAAGATTCAAAGATTCAAAGATTAATATTATTAATATTATTAATATTATTAATATTATTAATTATTAATATTATTAATATTATATATTATTAATATTATTAATATTATTAATATTATTAATATTATTAATATTATTAATATTATTAATATTATTAATATTATTAATATTATTAATATTATTAATATTATTAATATTATTAATATTATTAATATTATTAATATTATATATTATAATATATTAACATTACTAATATTACTAATTGTTTATTGTTTATTTTTATTTTCTTTAAGACATACAGTATTCGGTCCTACTAAGTTGTCAGAGACTTTTCAGTAGGTTCCGGTTATAATATACATACATGTTTCGTTTTGCATATTAATACATCTATATTGGCGCTATCTGGGTTAGTGCAATCTTATACAGGACATATAAATTTGTGACTTAAGACTTAAAAACTAAAAACTTAAAACACCATATTGTTTTATGTAATAATTACTCTTTTTTAAAAGTATTTTCAACTTTTGTACAAATTCATTCTTAATTTCAATAATTTCAATCCCGCTAATCTCGTTATACAGTTTCGGTATGACACACTTTAATGTTCTTTCACCATATTTGTTATAAAATTTCGGAATTACATATTTTTGATTTCTTGTTGGATATGTGTGACTTACATTTTTGTATTTACTATTATTGAAGTGATCTATGTTACAGTATTTATATAAACCTAGTGGCGTCAACGTGTTACCTACCTCTAGTAATTTTTCATTATCCTAGTGTTAGTTATCATTTTAGTACTTTATATTGCAATTTTTTATTTTTTAATATGATAGGGTTCGATGCCCCCCCAATTACGTACACCATATTTCAATATTGATTCAAAAAGTGTTTTATAAACTAAGATGATAATGTCTCTGTTTGCATATTGCTTTAAAGCGTACATACATCCATTAATTCTTTTAAGTTTACTAAACACTAGTTCTGTGTGTTTGTTACACTTTAGGTTGTAATCAATGTCAATTCCTAAATACATAGTGTGAAATACTTGTTTACAACTACTCAGTTACAGTTTGTATCGGACATTGTCCATTTACAACTATGTAATTTTATTTTTAATGGATTTGATGTGTACATGTGCCAAGTTTTAAGTTTTAAACAACGTACTTACTGTTTTTGCGCAATTTATAAATAAACTTCTACCATGTAACCAGTTTGTTATTTTGATGATATCACTTTGTGTGACTGACTCACAAGTTTCCGGATTGCTATGATTGTACAAAATGACTACGTCGTCTGCATACATGAATAAAGTACAATTATTTATGACTTGAAAAAGTTCATTTACGTACACTAAAAAAAGAATAGGTCCTAAATTGCTTCCTTGTGGCACACCAAATAAACAAGGTTTTACATCATTATATTGATTATACACTTTCACAGCACAAAACCGGTTTTTAAATAATCTTCAAACCACTTTAGTTCTTTCGCTGTAGTTCCACACTTTTCTAAGCACTTCAATAGTATTGTATGTCAACAGTGTCAAGAGCTTTACTGAAAGTCTATGAACACTCCTATTACATATTTTCCTTTATCCAGGGAGGTATTTATGTAGTCATTAAATTTACTTAGTAATTGTTCCGTACTTTTACCTGCTTCAAAAACCAAATTGATTGTTATTTATTATTTTATTATCAGATAGATATTTTTAAAATGTCGTACTACATATGTTTCAGTATTTTTCAATTACTGGTAAAATAGATATTGGTCTGTAGTTGCTTAAATCAATGGCATTTCCTTTTTATATATAGGTCTAGTGACAAACCTTTAGCTCATCCGGAAATTTTCCACTTTTAATGTTAAGTTTAGTAATAGACATATTAGGTTACTGAACAGTATTGAGTAATTTTTATTTCTATCGGTCTTATATTATCTATTCCGGGTGATTTATTTATCCTTAGGTTTTAATTATTAGTTCTATTTGATTTGTGATGCATACAGGTATATAAAAGTTGCAGTTTGTATTTTGTGTACTTCCATTTGTATTTACGGTGTGCACGCATTGTTCCCTAAGGCTGTCTGTTAGTTTTGTAAATACATTCGAAAAGTCCTCCACAATGCATGTTAAACTCTTTGTTTTTCCGATGGTGTTCATAATTTTTCGTCAATACTTTTATTATGTTGTCTGTATACCACATTGTTGATTTCATTCCAAACTTTTGCATCACTCTTTACTTTTCCAAATTTTTATTCATGCGTTGTCGTTTCCAATTCCTTATATCATTATTTAATTTATTTCTAATTTTTTTGTAGTCTTCCCGGTATTGGATATTCTTTGTATTAAATTTCCACTTCTTGAATAGCCGGTCTCTTTCCTTAATCTTGTTACACAGATCTCCGGTGATCCATTCACTTTCTTTTCTTCTTACTTTTGTGCTATGCTCTTTATGCTTAATATCTATTATAGCCTTATTATAAATTTTATCCATACTTGTTACAATGTTGCTTACAAATTGATTTACTTTACTATCAATTACTACACTCCAGTCTTTTTCCCTAATTAATTAATTTATTTTTTGTTTGTCAAATTTTTTTAAATAGTTTTTGTTATTAGTTACTTTCTTATATTTATGGCACAACGACACGCAAATTGGGTAATGATCTGAGATCTTGTGGTGTATCACTGAAGAATAGATTTTGCTACTTTGTGTTCTTATAAATATGTGATCGATCAAGGATTGTGTTAAAACTCCAGCTCTTACTTCCTCTCTAGTTACACCATTGATAACACTTATGAGACCATTGTAATATAATATAGTTTCATATTCGGCAATTAAACTATGTTCTGAGTCTAATTAGTTTAAATTAATGTCTCCTATTAACACTACATTTTGCTCCTTGGTATTCTTTAGCAGCATCTCTAATTCAGTCCGGATGTTTGAAACGTTTAAGTTGTATATGTAGATGTGTTTTATTGTTTTCGATGTTAAATGTACCATTTATACATTCGCAGAAGTCGATATATACTCGGATTGAATTAAAATCAATATTATTTTTATAGAACATTAACAGTCCACCTCCTTTTTTATTTGTTCGAATTTTATGTGCACGGCTATAATTCTGTAATTTAAAGCTATCTATTTCATATTTTACATTAATTTCAGATAAGAGAATTATGTCAAAATTACCTGAATCTAATAATATTTGTAGTTCATCCCAGTATTTTTTTAATGAACGAATATTTAGGTGAAAAATGTTTATATTGACTGAATTTATTTTTCCATTGTCACTAAAAAATTGTGTTGTCTTATATCGTCACAAGTTTTACACTTAATATTATCGTTTGTCATGTCGTTTTGTATTAAATTCATAAAAATTAAATGTAAATCGTTATTAATGTTATTAATATTATTAATATCATTAATATTATTAATATTATTAATAGAATAGAATAGAATAGAATACATTTATTCAAGAATATATACAAAGTATTGGTCCAACCAAGGTGAAACCTTGTCGGTTGGATCCGTTGACAATTTTACCTGAATAACTAAAATACAGTTTGTTTCTTAAACCATTAGTTTTATATACAAAGATTATATTTCATCTGACTCTACTATATACACAGATCAAAAACAAAAGAAAAACAAGCAAAATATAAATAAAAATTAATTAATTAATTCCGGTGTTTTATTATTAATATTATTAATATTAACATAGTTAGACAATATACAGCTCCAACTCTTCTTAATTTGAAATTTTATGTTTACTAAGTAAGAATAATTTGTATTTATTTAATTGTAAAATATGTGGTACCGACAGACAAGTCTTTTGACTTCGTTGGCCAATAACTGTATATATTTCTGAAATAAACGATTCAATTCAATTCAATTAATATTATTAATATTATTAATATTTAATATTATTAATATTATTAATATTATTAATATTTTTTTTTTTTTTTGATTGGGTGCTTCGACAGCGAGGTCATTAGCACTCTTAACAAATTATATCCATTTTAGACTTAAATTCTAGGAATAGTTCAAATTTTTTGATATAGACCAGTTTCTTTTAGATATCTGATTATGCTATATACACTTTGAGTGTCGTTGTTTAAACATTGGCCTATAGTGTTCTTTACTTGATGTTTATTTCTTTCTCTAGTGAACAATCTACATCTCAGCAATATATGAGGCACAGTAAGTAATTCTTTACACTCTGTGCAGAATGGGTTTTCTTCCCCTAGCAGCAAATATGATGAGGTCAGGTTCGTATGCCCAATGCGTAAACGAGATATTACCACTTGTTCTCTTCGTATGAGAGATTCTGGAAATCGCCAAGTTTTGGGATCTGTTTTTATTTTTGTTAAGGCAGAATTGTTTTTTGCCCAACCTTCAAAAGCGAATTTTACGATTTTATTTTTTATTGACACTTTAATGTCTTCAGTACCGACTTGATAAACGTCGATTACCTTACTACATGCAGCCTTACGTGCCGCATCATCAGCAAACTCGTTTCCCAATATTCCACAGTGGGAAGGGCACCATGTATAACATACCTTTTTACCTGTGTTTTTTAACCATACATTGCTAGCCAGTATTTTTTTAATTATAGGGTTTTTTGAAAAGGAATTTTCTAGAGCTCGTATCGAACTTAGTGAATCACTGCAGATTAAAAACCTTCTATCTCCACTTAAGTCGCAATAGAACATTGCTTGCAATATTGCATACAATTCAGATGTCAAAACGCTTGAATAGTTAGAGATAGACCAACTGTATGCTTTATTTTTACGTAAATCGCACTTCCAACTCCGGTGTTGCTTTTGGACCCGTCTGTATATATAATGGTAAAACCTTCGTGTTCAGATAACACTTTATCGAAACATTTTTTGTTGACGTCTAAACCAGCCTTAGACTCGCGAATACCGATATCTACGTGGATGCTCCGTTGACCAATTAACCACGGCGCTACTTCACATACTTCAAAAGGGTACACTTGATATGGATACTGAGTCCAACTTCTCTGCACAGGTTGTAACTTCTGATGCTCGCAGGGAGCATGGCAGAACTATTGTTGTTAAGCTGGTCATAATCATGATTACGGAAAGAATTGTAGATGGGATGATTTGTCTGAGCACTTGTTCTGAGAGCGTAGTTAAGGAGAGTTACATTAAGGATATGTTGGAAAGGAATAGTGTTGGATTCAAAACAAATGTCATCTAATCGCGATGTACGGAACGCCCCACTACATAATCTTAATCCTGCACAATGGATCTTGTTCAGTTTTTCAATGTGTGACCTTCTGGCGCTAGACAGGACAGCACCACCATAGCTAAGCTTGGAAAGGATTAAGGCCTGGTATATTCTAAGCAGAACACATTTCTTGGCACCCCAAGATATATGGGCTAGATATCTAAGCGTGTTAATCGCCACTTTTGTTTTTGTGATTAAATATTCAATGTGATGTTTCCAGTATAGTTTTCTATCAAAGAGAACCCCTAAAAACCGTACGTTATCCTTAATTTCTATGGTGTAATCCCCAATCCTGAACCTAGGATGATCGTGTTGGGTCCTTAGGCGACAGAAATGGACTACCTGTGATTTTGTTGTAGATAACGTAAGACCCAGTTTGTTAGCCATTCTCACCAATCCATCAATTTCTACTTGTAGAGGATGTAGTAAATCCTCCGTTATAGGGCCTGATTTATATATGACTAGATCATCCACATAAAGAGTTTTACCAACGTTTTGGGATAAGCACTCTACTAACTTTTTCATTACTATTGCGAATAATGTCACACTGAGTGTAGAACCTTGTGGGATTCCGTTCGCTTGTACTCGTTCCTGAGATAAGCAATTGTTTACGCGTACCTTCGACTAACATTATTAATATTATTAATATTATTAATATTATTAATATTATTAATATTATTAATATTATTAATATTATTAATATTATTAATATTATTATTAATATTATTAATATTATTAATATTATTAATATTATATTATTAATATTATTAATATTATTAATATTATTAATATTATTAATATTATTAAACTAATCTTTCAAAATATATTTACATAAATAGAATACAATGATATTAGAACATTTGTGTGTGTGTAGTATAGATATCAGAAAATACCTATTTTATTTAAATATTCTGCTATAGAAAATCGATTTAAGTTTGAAACATTTATATTTGAATTCACCTATTAAGTTCAAAATTGATATGACATATTGGAAAGGAATTTGTTTACAGATATTAAGCCAACAAAAAAAATGTTTTTTTTTAAGTATTTTTATATTAATATTAGTATAAAATTCAGTTTTTGTGTTTCTTTGCGTAATATATCATGTTCATTTAATCTATTTTTTCAAAATGGTAAATGTAAAATGTATGCTTCACTTCAACAAACAGAATGTCGCCTTTATATTAATTTCTTCATTTATCTTCTGTATTTGTTTTAAATTTATGTAAAAAGAGTATTATACAATTAAGAGTGCAAGTAATATTTTTTATAAGTAACAAAATTATATCTTATTTACGTTAATATGTAAACGACAGGCACCAATCGTGAAGTCTTGCAGACTTGATTGGACCTAAAATGTACATTTTTGTTTAATAAATCAATTTCAATTTCAATTTCAATTAATATTATTAATATTATTAATATTATTAATATTATTAATATTATTAATATTATTAATATTATTAATATTATTAATATTATTAATTTTATTAATATTATATATTATATGAATATTAATGCGTATTAACTGTTACGGTCGAAAATGGTAGAAGCACAGGGTAACAGATAAAATAAGGGATGCCGGAAGCTCAGTGGTTGGTGTGGGTATATTGTTACCTTAATTTGCGTATGTAGGACAGATTATCATCCATGAGTTACGATAGGGGTTGTCACAAATCGAATGAGAGCCGGGTGTTTATAATTATCACAATAGGGAAGAAATAACTAATTACGGAGGTTCATAGCTCATCTAAATAACCAAAATTCGATTACCTTTCCGTAAATATAGGTGAATCCGTGATGAGCAGTCAGTATGCTGATCCCTGAAAAGTTACAGAATAATATTTGCATGTATTTGCAAAATAATAACGTGCCACAAAGAACAGTCGATTAATGACGATCGTATCTATTTTAATTTACGTTACGTTATAACTTGAAATCTATAACCAAATGAATTTACATCAATCAACTCAAAAACCTAAAATATTTATTAAACAGTTCTGTCTCAGATTATTACGTTAAATCCGTTCTAATTATTGAAAAGTCGTCAAGTATTGTCCTTAATAACAAATAAGTTACTCATAAATTCGAAGGTAAGCAGCTTATTTCGGTATTTAAAACGTTAACCAAACATAAATAAAAATACTGACAGTTCATTAACATACCTCTATTATCAAAAATGAATCATAACAACAGTAGGTACAAACATCAACACCTTCATAAATCTCTTAAAACATTAGGAATAATCCTTGCAAGTTCATTATCCCAAATATAATCTATAGTAGTTTAATTTTATTATACCAGAAATAAATACTGAAACCTACGAATATCCAAATACTTAATTTTAAATAGTGTACCGGGTAAACATGCAACACAAACTGTATAAACAATCTACGAATGAATATGCTTTACAAACTGAATCATATATGTAGGTTGCTGCACCCAAAATTTAAATAAAAACATGTACATTCGTTCAACAAACAGAATAAAAAAACAAAACACTCATAAAATTTTCCCTTTCCTTTATACATCAAAAGGTGCTTATCTCCGAAGCTGTACCTTCAGCAAGCGATACGAGGGTAGGATGGCTCACCGAGAGATATTTTCAGCATTGATCTCTGCCGTCACAACCAACCTCGAGAACTTTGCTCTTTGTCCACTAGTTATTGACGCACAAGTTCTTTAACGAAAGTTATAATTACACAAAAATGAATTAAATAATCTATGTACTGCAATTTTCTAGTTATTAGCTGGCCGTGAACCTGAATACACTACTCTTCATGAAAATACATTCCTTCTTCTACACTATAGGCGATATTAAACAACAGGTAAGGGATGAAACTATGTTCTAACACCAAACCCTCTTCTAAGGATGCTTGAGGGCGTCTCCCAGGACAAACAATACTTAACGTTATTTTATTACCGCGATAGGTCAATCTGCTTCAATATCCCCTTAAAGGGTTGACAAGGAAACTACCCCCCTAACGAAAGTTTATTCAACACGGTACTATAACTCCATCCACTACCAGAACGCCAACGCGCTTCTTACTCTTCCGACCGCTGTAACTGGACTCTTTTCTAAATCCTTCAGTTTCAACCACATTGGATTTTATTTCAGCCCAACTATGAGACACACTCTTTACTTAAATTTTATCACGCGCCAAAAACGAACTGAAATTTCTGAAGCCGAGCGATAACATTACATCCTTAAAACAACATGCACTTCCACGTTCCACGATACTTCAAACACTGTTGTGACTGAAAACTGATATTTTTCCGTGGACGGAATCCTTTCAATAATGAACCTTAAAGTCACCTATCTAGAAACTAAACTCTTTGTCCGTAGACCAAAAATTTATCTAAAGTACAAAATAACAATTTTAACACTAATTGTAAATTTCAATGACGCCATTTAATGTAACTGGCTATAATTAAGGACATTAAAAAATTACGAATAATCATTATTTAAAACAGGAATTAATAAACTCCCAACTAAAATAGTAAAAGGGATTTTACTATACCCCATTGTCAACGTGTAAACCAAATCTTAATTTAAAACACCAATCTATTACTGGTAAACAAATCTAAACTGTACTTTGTTCTCAGAATTGGATTACTAAATTCTATTACAATTTGTAATAATTCCAAATATCTTCAAATACGTAAAAATACGTTACTAAATAAAACTTCCAAAACTCTAAAGGTTCAATTTTTACCAACTATACTACATTCCTGATGTTGGATACCAATGAATACTCAAAAGTTCGGTAAAACAATGAATAATCGATTTTTAGATTTTTTGTATCAATGATGGATGTACAATGTTAATAATTCTATTTTTTAACCTAAAATAATTTTTTTTCATAAAGAAAGGACGATTAGAGTAATAATTTATATCTTCCCGAACTGGACGGTTTATTGTTAATTCATTTCATATCTAAAAACGGAACACTATCATTAATTTCATATTCTACAGTGAATTGTATGTTAGGATCATAATTGCTAAAAATGTTTAGAATATTATCTATTTGATTTCTACGACCAATTACAATTAAGTCATCTACATATTTTTTTATTAAAGTAACTTCACAATTAAGTTTTGGTAGACTGGGTCTATCCCAAATTGTCCTAACATGATCACATAGTCTAGCAAAACTTAATTGTGAGACTTTAATAAATGTGGATGACTTAATCTTAAGTGCGTGTGAGTGTGCATGTGCATGTACCGTCTTGGTCGGATGGTCAGTCGGCATCCAGCCGTGGTAAAGTTAAGTTTGTGTGATCGCTAGTTTTCTTTCTGTAGCGTGTCAAAATGTGTGCTGCAATCCATTACGAAGAAAGGGGTGGCAGTCCATCATTGGTTAAGCACTTTTGGCCTCACTTGTAGAGTTTGAGCATTCTATTGTGTTTTTGTCTACAATCAAACGCAAAAGAGGATCTGACATATTTTATAGTCACTTTTTGTGTTAAATTTCAATACGAACAAAGTTTTTTCGGAAAATCGTTCATTAAAATTGACATTTCTGATATCATTTAATAAAATGAAAGATCAGTATTTCTGAACTTATGTTCGTTGCTACTCAATCAAAAAAAATAACAGTTAGGCAATATTCATTTGTGTATGGAACTATTTATATCTATACTGTAGGGAAAGGTTTTTTTATATGTTTCCAAAGTTAGGCAATAGGTATCGAGGTTGTCAAGGCAGCGGGTAATAACAGTAATAATACTAATAGTAGTAACATTACTTTTTCATATTAATGATATGAATGTGATATATTATTATGACTATTTCACTCGTTAACATTTTACTTAGGAAATCGCCATAGTAACGAACGTATTTCAGCGGCAAAACACGTTTCTTGATAAAATTTGGCAAAACCTACAAGTTGGTATTGATAAGTGATAAAATTTTGACGTTTATAAAATATTTTAAGTATGCTTTGTAATAAAAATTGTCAAATTGAGTGTTTATGTTACATATTCTGTTCTTTGTTCAATAAAAGCTAAATATTAAAATATGTGTAATTTTAATTTGTCTCGTGAAATAGTCATGATCGAATACCACTCGAGAAAAATTTATGTCTGCAAAGTTTTCGATGGTGATAATATTCAAGTGTGTTGCTTTGAGGCAATTTCGCTCATGACATTTACCAAAATCACTCGCCTAACGGCTCGTGGTTTTGTTACAAATGTCATTCATTGCTAAACACACTTTCATATTCATCGCAAATTTTGCCGACAAAATTTTTTCTAGTGTATTATATATGATTAAACATTGATACTATTAATATAGAAAATGTTGTTTTCTTTTAGTTTGACATTTACTAAAACTTCCAAATTAACAGTGCTTCAATATCCGCAATTAAAAAAATTACTTTTTGGCTGAACAGTAAAGCAATACGCACGAGTGATTTGGCTATCTTTCTTCAACCCCTCTAAAGAAGTGCAATTCCACCAAAATTCGATCACATTTTGCTTTCATTTTCTCTAACTATTAACAACACTAGTTAGTGTAAAAGCAAACTGGTCAGTTTGCTTTTAAATTTTTGGATTTGGTACACAACTAACGTAACTCGTTTCTCCATTACCTTTCAGGTAAATATAAACACGCGTTTTTTGTACTGCTCAGGTCGTTGTTCCTAATAATGAAGACAGAACTAAGCCAGATTATACGTTTATTTATTCCGAAATAGATTTAAACATGTTTGATGGCACAGTACTGCAACCACTATCTGTTTCATCAAGTATTTTCAATAGTACTCCCGTGGAAAATCATGTCCTATCCAGTGAAGAAGTGATTTCAGAAGGTACAGAAACCTCTACGGAATATAAAAAATCTCAATGTGTTGGGGTACTAGTAACCTCTGAAATTTCTATGATTGTGAATCAACCACAGAATGTAGACGGGACTACGTCACGATTTGGGCAACTTATTCAAGTAAGTCAAAGCTGTTAAGTAAAAAGGGTTGAAAAAATATATGCTTGATTCCAGGAATCGCGTGGAAGTGTACAGCGAGCTGTTGGTTGTAGAACTTGGACAAAAAAGTATTCTTGACCATATTGCTTCACAGATGTTACACATTTCTCTCGACATTTAATAAGAAACCATAAAGAAGGTGCAGTAAAGGAATTATTGTCTCTAAAACCCAACGATCCTAAGAGACAGAAAATCATTAAACTTATTCGTACACAAGGGAATTTTTCGATCTCCGAGCAGATAAATCAACTTCGGCCAGTTAGGAGACCAAAAGAATTAGACACGTTAACGCAGGATGATTACATCGTCTGCCAATTTTGTTTTGGATTTTTTAAAAAAACCTATCTGAAAAGGCATCGAAATCGCTGTGAATTGCGTACAACAGGTAAAACACCGGGTCAGCGGGAAAATCATCTGACAGAATCACAAATATTTGTCATATGTTCAGCAAACAAAGAATTTTACGATTCGTTACGGTTAAAACAAAAAGTATTTACAGTTATGAGAACTGATCAAATATCTCAAGTGGCCATGAAAGATGTACTAATATGCAGCTATGGTGAAAGTTTATTGCAGAAACATAAACGAGTTCAAATTAGGAATACGAGTTCAAATCAAATGAGGTAATTAAGTAGACTTTTAATAACTATACGCCAAATGATGCGAATAAACACTCTTTTCGAAGTATTAAAACCTGAATTTTTTGATAATGTAGCATCGGCGATAAAAATAGTCACTGGGTATGATCCAACATCCCGTACATTTTCCAGTGGCAGCTTAGCTACACATGTGGGTACAACATTAAAACAAGTATGCGACATCGCGGCGAAGATGGTTATCAAAAAAAGTAGATTTTTTCCTTGTGACGACCCAGAAGATAATCTTAAAGATATTAAACGTTTGAGAAATTTAATCACGAACCACTGGAGTTCAGAAATTTCTAGTTTAGCGTTAAAAGACATGAATGAAAAGAAATGGGACAAACCAAAGCTATTGCCTTTAACAAGCGACATAATAAAGTTTCAAAAGTATGTGATAAAAGAAGCGAGAGAAGCTAGTTAAAACATATCACAGAAACATAACTTGGTCAAGGAATACAGACGACTATCAGAAAATGTCTTGGCTATTGTAATTTTGTTAAATAGAAAACGTATTGGTGAAGTTCAGTACCTCAAACTGGAAACCTACTGCCACCTTAACAGAAAATGAACGAATACTTGTAAAATATTTTAAACGAGTAGTAACTGGGGGAAAAGGAAGTAAACCGGTGCCTATACTATTTCCAAAAACAGTCCAAAAATTGACCGAAGTAATGATAAGTGTCCGTAAGGATTGAGTTCCGAAAACAAACAAATACCTCTTTGCCAATCCAAAAAGCCCAAACAGATGGATAAACGGTTATCAAACACTCAAGAAATTTCTTGGCCAATTCTAAATATAATGAGAATTTACATCAGTTCTACATACATAAAGACAAAATTTACATCGATTGGGGCTTGAACCTTGGTGGCGCAGTTGGTAGCGCGGTACTCTAGCAAAGTACATGTCGTAGGTTCAAATCCTACTCGAGGTAAACTTTTTATTTATGTATTTAATAAAATTAATAATAATTTTTAATTACATATTTACCTTTGAACTTATTCGTTCATAACAAAAACTTATAATAATTTAATATTAGTCAAGTTGCTTTGGAATGTGAATCCTTGCGATATATCAGGCTCACATTCCATTAATATAAGTAATTTGATTGTAATCTCATTATATTTAGAATTTACATCAGTTCTACATACATAAAGACAAAATTTACATCGATTGGGGCTTGAACCTTGGTGGTGCAGTTGGTAGCGCGGTACTCTAGCAAAGTACAGGTCGTTGATTCAAATCCTGCTCAAGGTAAACTTTTATTTATGTATTTAATAAAATTAATAATAATTTTTAATTACATATTTACCTTTGAACTTATTCGTTCATAACAAAAACTTATAATAATTTAATATTAGTCAAGTTGCTTTGGAATGTGTGAATCCTTGCGATATATCAGGCTCACATTCCATTAATATAAGTAATTTGATTGTAATCTCATTATATTTAGAATTTACATCAGTTCTACATACATAAAGACAAAATTTACATCGATTGGGGCTTGAACCTTGGTGGTGCAGTTGGTAGCGCGGTACTCTAGCAAAGTACAGGTCGTTGATTCAAATCCTGCTCAAGGTAAACTTTTTATTTATGTATTTAATAAAATTAATAATAATTTTTAATTACATATTTACCTTTGAACTTATTCGTTCATAACAAAAACTTAAAATAAGTCATATTTTTGTTTCCTTTCATCTATTTTAAGTTAACTTTCAGAACTTAAGTACATGTATTTTAGATTACCTCAATGATTATACCAAACTGCTAAGGTGTCAAAACTTCTCCTGGCAATCAACAAAGGGAAAGCCGCCAAGTATAAAGGAAAAATCTTAGAGGAAATCGAGTTGTCAGAAGATTAGTCAGAAGGATCTGACGTCGACAAAGAACAAGACTCTAACAAAGAAATAGTTTCAAATTCATTAGGTTTCAATCATTCGTGTTTTTGTATATTATCAATTATATATGATTTTTTAATTTGTAGACATGGCTGATCGTGCGTCCATATCTGATTTAGAACTCGAACGAGTTGAAAGAGCGATGCAAGACAAATCGGAACAGACAACAGGTGAGCGAGGAACGATAAATCGTACAGGTATAATAGATATACATCCGTTAAAACAATATAATTTTACTGCTTTATTTTAGATATTACTTGCGGTTCCAAACAACGAAAAATATCTCATACAATAAAAGATGTGAATGTTGATATTTCCCCAACTTCAACTTCGTTTTCCGATTCCGAAATCGGAAATAAGAGGAAAATATCAGGTACATTTATGCGTTTTTGTATTTAATGCACATTTTGAACTGAGTTTTTTAACTTTCAGCTACAAGCTCAGCTTCTAGTTATGCAGAAAACTCAGGAAACAAGAATAAAAAACAAAAAATTACAAGAGAAAGATGGACAGAAAAACAAACAAAGCTAATATTACAATATTTTGGTCACCACATAAAAAATAAAATTTCGCCGAAGAAAGGAGAAGTGGAAAAATTTATTCGCCAACATCACCCGATTTTTGAAGGAAGAACTTGGACTGTAGTGAAAGCATATGTTTATAACATATATAGAATAAAATAATGTTTGGTAAAAAAAATAAATTTTAATGTTTCTGCAAAGAACCTATTTAATATATTTATCTAGTACACCTTTCAACATATTGAATTTAATCCCGTTAATCCATCATTCTTCTGAAACCACAAATAAATGAAAAGTAGGTAACCAATAATATATTAGATACAAGCGCTTATTGTACCTCACATTGATGGAATATACGAAGTAGTCCTTAAAGAGCCCGAACATAGCTGCCACTACTTGGGCTACACAAGGTTATGTCAGTATATTCAGATAAGCTGTATATAAAAGAAACCTCTACAGCGTGATCACAAGAACCAATCTGTATATACTGCATATATAAACGGTATATTATGGAGCCCACCCTAAAATTCGTATTTACGCGTTTTGTGACATGTACAATCATCTTTTGATGTTATACACATGGGTACCTTACGAAGCCCGCAGCCGGAACACTAATTTTGTGTGTACCTAAACAATTTTTTATATTAAATGAAAAAGTAATATTACTGTCGGTAGATGTAACATGAATACAACACATTTAGATTATTTACAAAAGTCGCAAATATATCCGTAGCTTTGTCAACTCCATTGCATTGTTGGTGGGCCCATTTGCCACATACTGTGCACCGGAACCAAATTTTATTATTTCGTCCGAACTCTCCGCAAAAAACGCATTCATCGTTGTTTTTGTTATGTTCTGGGGAATATAGTACTGAGGTGCTTCAAAATCATCATTATTATCGTCACACACGTTATGTTCTTCGAGTTCATCTTCTGATGAACTGTTTTCTGACAAAGTAAAAATTCGTCGGACGCTTTTTATTTCTTTCTTTCCTTTGCCTTTTCCTTTGACAGTTGTATTTTTTATTTTTGCCAACTTTCTTTTTTATCTGCTTCCTCATGCACCGATTTGAAAGGTGTGGAAGTCAAAATTTCTGAATGCTGACGTTCCCTTGCTTTTGTATTAGACTGAGACGATCCTGACGGTTGAGTAATAGGTGATACAAACTCAACTGACACGCGTGTTTCTACACCACCTTGAGTTTTACTGGTTGATGTGTTTATTATCGATTTGGTTGTTAGGATTGGTAACTTGATTAATGTTACTTTTGTTTGGTAAATTCTGGTGCAAAAGTAAATGTTCGTTATTTTCAATATTTTCATTGGTCGTTTGTTGAGTTAGCAGTTCAGATGCAGCAAAGATTTCGTCTGGAAAAATATTTGGGTTAACTGGAAATATTCCTGTCGTCTCTATTAAGACTCGTTGCTTGAGGTTGGCGTATACTCAAGGTTGGATTGTTTTTAGAAACAAATTCAACCAATCTCTTCCTGATAAACGTCGTGTTTTGCTAAACGTATTTTTAATGTGGTTTTGTTTCGCATACTAAAAGCTAACCGCCTTAGCTCTAGGGTGTTAACCCAAAAACAAATTCGCTTGATTCAAACAATGATTTGCTATCTCACGCTGTCTTTCATCATTAAATCTCGAATTTCTTCGCAGTTTTGGAAGGTAGCATTCTCCAGCTTTAATTCTATCTCAGAGAACTGTACGGACGTCAAACCTGCGCGTCGCCTCATGAACTCCTACTACACCATTTATTACAGCTTCAACTGTTTCAGTCATTGCTTTTGTACTCCATGATGTTTTATTAGTGGTTCTGTCTTGTTCGAGGCATTGTGTACAATTACTATATAAAAAAGAACATAAATGAAATTAAAATAAAATGTCAGTGGGGTAATGCCGCTCACTGAGCGGTATTACCCACTAAATGAAGTTACTACCCCTCGTCGCACGTTTTTTAAGTTGAGTTGATCTGACCTAACCTTGAGACTTAAGACTTTGCTTCACACCGGCACTTCTTCGAAAAATGATACTAATTCGTTACTACAATGTAAACTCAAACAAAAACTTAATTGTACGCCTTTAAAGGTCCATTAAATGTAATGTCCAGAGGTTGTAGACGATGCGAGCTGTTTGGTGGAATTGATAATATTGTTACACCATTTCCCGACAGTAGGTATAAATTGGTAATGACAAATAATGACTAGAATAATTATCTAAAATTCATTAAGACGCCATTAGTTTGAGATGCTTTACTGTTAAATTTGCCAACGAAATGTTTCATAATAAATGCAAAGAGCTTCATCTGTCATCCATCCATTTTGGAACACATCATTATTTTCCTTCACAGTATTATAAACTTTCTGTCCATACGTGTATCTCGATCTATAAATAAACAAAGAGAAATTAACATAAAAAGTCGCCGGAAGCACTCATTGCGGCATACCCAGACAATTCATTATTTTCCCTTTCCAATTCTAAGTTAGTTACTACCAAACCTTAACTTAATTTGTTCCTACGGATTTCAAAATAATAGATCGATGTACTATATAAAAAGAACATAAATGAAAATTAAATAAAAATGTTCGTTGGGGTAATGCCGCTCACTTACGGTATTACAAACCAAACAGCTTAATTGAACAAGCACTACTTTCCTCGTCGCACGTTTTTAAGTTGAGTTGATCTGACCAAACCTTAAGACTTAAGATTTGCTTCATACCGTTGCCAACTTCTTCGAAAAATGGATACTAATCTCGTGGGATTACTACATTGTAAACTCAAACAAAACTTTCCAATGAAGCTTACCGTTTTTTTATCAGCCGAATTTCTTATAACCAAAATTACTCAAAGAACAGCTTAGTATTCAACAAGCACATCGTTTTTCTTCACGAAACACGTTTTGTTTAAGTGCTTTAATTAAGACTTATAGTTCTAGGTGGCGTCCTCAACGTTTGATTCCAAATAATTTTATTGAAAACTGGCGCAAAATGATGCTGAAGAAACGCAAATTATCTTACTGAGTTTCTTGTCATTACCCCCGAACTTTTTCCCCTATGAAGTTACCATTTTATCGCAGATCATTTCGCCGAACAAGCTCCTTGCTTAAACCACATGTGAAGCTTAACTTCCACGTAAGGTAATCGTTACGTGGTGTTTCTGACAAAAATTTGTTGATTTCTTCGCGCGTCAACAGTTTTGTTGTTATTGCCTTGTAATACAAGCTTAAAGTTTCTACATATGCGATTACTCTTGCAAACTTGTGATTCACAATTATTGTAGATTTTACAATTGAATACACGTGCCGCATTATCGAAGCTCTGAAGAAAATCCAAAAACGTATGTTCACTAAAGTTATTTCTTTGTGCTCGTGACACCAGTCCACGAAATCTTTGTATTTCTTTTGATACATTTTACAAGATTTTTCGGGAAAAATGTCGTGTGTTGCTTTATTAGCGGATTTACAGACTTTCGGGTGAATGTAAATAGTAAAATCACTGTCACTCATTTTTGAATGATTTTTTTGTATTAACCCTTAACTGTGCTGGTGGGGTCAGCAAAACCATCAGCAGTTTTCTTTTCCTATTAATATTTAAAATGGGTGACAGATGGCTCTGAAATTTTATGTAAACTTCGTATTACTAGTCAGTTAAGGGAATAACTACCATTTGTGTGCAATTTTTGTGTTTTTACTCACATAAACCAGGTTTTTGTTGCTTGAACCCCACCAGCATGTAAGTGTATATAATTTCAATTTTTTGTAAATGCGTTT
>JARFJB010001035.1:0-47958 GCA_036346205.1 Vesta saturnalis | reverse complement strand
TAATTCGATTTCTTTGAATTTAAAACTTTCGGTTTTGTGGGCGGAAAATGTCAAGCCTCAAATATCAAATTCATTTTTCAATGTAAAATCCGTAAAATCATACAGGTTCTAAGTTATAGCGCTTATCAATTTTAAAACCAGTTTGCCTTGACGTCTCGCTGGCTTGTTGTACGTGAACCGGTCAGTCATCATTATTATCCATAATTTACCTGCTGTTGTTATTAGTGTGTTATCAACGGGGCCTTCCACCAGAAGTAGCCTGTACTACCAAGTAAAGGTAAGCGCTTTGTTTTTTTCTTAGTTCTGTATGATAACAGATTTGACAATTTTTAAAGTATATAATTCAATACAGTCCACTATTAAAACAATATTTTTATCTATCTTTGCACAAACACTTGCAATTATGTTTCCTAAGATGAATATTGGTTTAGTAACTGCACAGTGCAATTGGTAGGCAGATTTTCTTGTTGCATAGTTTCCTTCGACAGATAGATGTTCTAGTACTTTAACAATGTCAGTGAAGCTTTCTGAAAATTTTTTGCTCTTATATTCTTCCGACCATCTGGTCTCACAGAGCCTTGAAAGATTTGGAACCGATTTCCTATGGGATTCACGAAAGAAGGTTATTGTGTCTTTAACCGTTGCAATTGTGTTTCTTATTTCTGGTAGCTTGCTAGTATCATTGACCACAAGATTTAGTCTGTGGCTGGAGCAATGGAAAAATAAAGATTTAGCGTACTTTTTTAAGAATGGCCTGTACACCACCTTCTTTGCCGGCCATCGTGGAACACCGTCAAATCCGAATCCCACACAATTATCGGCGGAAAAATTATTGTCTTCTAAAAACTTTGAATTTCGCTAGCGATTGTAGAAGCATCTTGACATTTTAACTCAATGTAGCCTACAAATTCCTCCCTGATTATTTTTTTTCATCATAGAACCTTAATCCAATAGAAAGCTGTCTTTTCCAGCGATATCTGCTGTTTCATCAGCCATTACAGCATAAGCTTTTGCCCGTTTACAGTTTTCGATTATTTTTTCTTTGATAACTTCACCGCATAATTGTATGATCTCATTTTGAATTGTTGGTGAGGTATAGACTTTTTTTTTGACATTTATCCAAGTGGCTCTTAGCTTCTCATCACCAGAGTCAATCCTCAATTTAAAAGGTCAAAGAAAACTCCCTCATTTCCTTGTTTTCCTCTGGGCAAATTGAATTCCACAAAATATTTGCATGAAATAATTGCTGACAATATTTGTTTATTTTTTCAATCGTCTTATAGTGCCCTATTTGCAACTGGACATCAACAGGAGCATTTTCAAGAAATGCTTTGCAGCTGTTGAAGATTTGTGGTAATGGCTGCCAACGTGCTTTCTACAATCTTCATGTATATCCTTAAACTTCATGTAAGGCCTTACCATTGACCCCAAAACTCCTTTAACTGTAGCAATTTGGCAAATATTTTAGATTTAATTTTTGTTTATTAAAATTTAAAATTATTTAATTTATTTTTGTTTCCAGGGTTTTTTCGGTGGCTCGCCCATGGTCTGATGTATATTATATCCCTGATAGTTCCAAACGATAAACCATTGAAATTTTGTATTTAACCTTGATTACATTTCTCCTGGAGTTAAATAGATTTGAAAAAATAATGTTTACTAGAGCTGTTTTTGCTTTTTGTAATATTTCTGAAACAACTTATTTCAAATAAATAATATCTTTATAGATATTAAAAAATTTATTACTTGTCTTCCATGCAATTTTTGATGATCGTAATTGGCAAAAAATTGTAAAGTTTAATTTAATGTTCGTTAAAATTTTTCAATTCTGAATAACGATCAACTTTATAGGAAAATGTTCAAAGATATTTTTATAGATAATTTAATTTTCATAACTTTCTTATAAAATTTCAATATGAGCCAAACAATCCAAAAAATAATTAAATAAGATTGTGCTTAAGCTTTATTACCGATATTTTAAAAGAATTTTGGCATTTGTTTCTTAGCACCATGTGTTTGTTAACTTCGTCTGCAAAAACCGTCTGGATTGTTGATTTTAAAATGTTACCTATTTTCATTCTGAATCTATTAAAAAAGGGTCATAATTATCCTAAAAATGCATTATTTTGTTTTTTAATTTCCACTTTGTAACTTAAAGTCGTTTGTTGTTCCATAATAAAGTTACAAATAAATGAAAAATTAATTCTAGAAAATGTTTCCTAAAACTACTTTGTTAGCAGTTTTAAAAAATTTTAGAAAAATTAATGTTATAATTGATAAATCTTTTATAGCAATCAAATTTTTTTTATAAAGTTGAAATATTTGTAACTTTCAATAATAGACTTTAGAACACGTATAGTAAATAAAAATGTTAAAACAACGAAAATGTTTGATAGTTATATTGAGTTTTCCACTTTATATTTTATTTGTATTATACTTTTCTGATTTATTAGGTTGTCAGATTTAATAGGATCAGAAAAATAAATTAATTTTGATTTTCAATGTTGAGGTTTGGTTTTGTTAATTTTGTGTCAAACAGAGAATAATAAACTTTTGTCAATTTTACACCATATACACCGAGCTTGTAGGTCAATGGTAACAAGATCTGTTAATTGCAATTTATCCACCCACCTTGTATATTTTTCATTTCCATATACCCATATGCGGCATGATCATATGCGTATACTCACATAATGCGGCGATTTAGGGATTACTTGTGACTTTTCTCAGAACCCTAATTGTTCGTTCCAATTCCTGAAAATCCTTAATCCTATCTTGAATATATACTTAACCCATTATGATGCGATATATTTTAACAAAATAATCTTTTTAATTATGGTCATAAAACTTATCTAATTAATAGATAAGGATTAGTTTTGAATATGTTTTGGGTTGTAAATTTAATTAACAAAATTTCATTCAATAGAGGTGTCAACTGAAACATATAACTTTATTGACAATTTTAATTTATATAATTGGCTTTAACAGCCGAAGTATTCATTTTTAAAATGTTTCACCATCAATGATTTAATTTGTTTATTTCGATAGTTTTGAGACGTATTAAAAGGTTTAATTACCCTTCAATTAGATTCAAATTTTTTGAGTTCAAAAAAAATAAAATAAATTGTCTAGTAGTTTAAAAAAAAAAATATAAAAATGTAACATAATGAGTTCAACTGAAATTTGATCGAAATAGTATCCCGCATCGCCCAGCACATAACCTACATGCTGTTTTGGTGTTAGTAACATTCAAAGACTAGGATTTATAACGCGGCGTTGGTCAAATTATTCATATTTTTGCTTAATGAAATAAACCACTTTATAGTTTTAGTTTTAATATAAATTTAAAAAAATAATAATTTTTTGAACTTTTTTATGTAATTATATAAAAGCACTAAAACAATCAACCTTAGGTTACAAAATAGTAACACGTATTTTCATTTAAACTACGCTTTGGTCCACATTACTCAGCATTCTAATTGATTTTTAATTTTTTAAGATTTAAACCATTATTTATGACCATATTTGGTCGATAGTCTACAAAAAATCACAATTGTAATAAAAAATTTAATTCACTTTTATAAAGAAAACTAAAATTCAATTTCTGTATATCTTTACGTATTCAAGGTTTCCAAACTTTATTAATTATTTTGAAAATCATCTAAATTATCTTAAATGTTTTTTAATTTTTCTCTAAATTTAACTGCTCTTTGCTTAAAATGTAACCCTGTCAATTAGCTTTATAAATGATTTTAACGAAAATTTCAGAACCATATTTAGAATAACACTAAATAAATTTATTAAAGATGCCCATTTTAAATTATCCTGGACTACACAATCCATAATTTAAAAACACACACACACACACACACACACAAAAAACACAAACGCACGCAGCAAAGCACTAACAAACAATACGCCACACATAACGCGCACACAACCAAACACAAGCCACACGCACATTAAAAAACAAAACACGCCACCATACGCAACAAGGAAAAAACCGCCACCCACGACCAAACCGAGCCAAAACCCCACGAGGGAAAAAAAAACCACACCACACAACGCACACCACACGCACACCAAAGAGAAGACACGCACACGCACAGCAAGCAACGCACAAAAAAAAAAACCAAACCACAAAACAAAATAACCCAAAACAAAAAAAAACACCACACCACAAAAAAAACGCACACCAACGCACACCAAGAAGACACGCAACGCCCAAAAACGCAAAAAACCACACCAAAACCAAGCACACGCAACGAACGCAACGCAACGCACACGCAACGCAACGCAACGCAAACACGCACAGCACACGCACACACACAGCACAGCACACACACACACACACACACATTTGTAAATAACATATTCAAAAATGTAAAATGAAAACTGTTGAAAACTCGACATCGTTCTTTCACGAAAACAATACCTATGGATAAAATAGAATAAGAGATAAAAGATAAAAATGTTTGATTCGTTAACAGTGATTACAGGTTTATCAAAGTTTAGTTTCAAGAAAGAGATTTGAGTAAAACTGCACTAGTGATTTATGCGATATGTTACCTGATTTGACCGGATTTTAACAATGAAAATAATATTTTGACCGAAGAACTTATCCATTTTCCGTGATAAAATTGTCTAGATTACTTCAGTTAGCTTTATCATGGACTAGCGTTTCGAATTTGCTAAATGAGACAGACAGACATACAAAAAATGTAAATAGTGATATTTGACTTGATCTGTAAACAAACATGAGTTTAAGGAAGTATTGTTTCAAAATCATAAACAATTTAATTTTATCCAAGTGTATAGATTTAAGAAAAGAAATACAAAATTTTTCTTTTATTGAAACCACGTTTAGCGTTCTTCCATGTATTACGTCGATTTTACTTTCTAAATGTTCACAACATTTGTAAACGTTGACTACAATAAATACCATTAATATGCAAACAATCTGAAACGTTGTGCACAGAACTACGAATTATGATTTTCTGAATGTACTATAACAATACATTATCACTTGTAATTTTAGTGCTTGGATTATATCCAAATTTTTCGAGTTATGAATCTTTTGAAAATTATCTATCAAGACCAGATAATTTCCTCAAAACATTATGAACGAGGAGAATTTCAATTAAAATTGTCATGAAATATCCCAAGAATATGTTGCTATTACGACATATTTTATTTGTCATTTGATTAACTTTTTTTGTAAAATAATATGTACATCAATTGCAACGTATTTAATTATTGCAATTACCGTAATTAAAATCGCCAAAACTGATCAAATTTTGAACCTACTACTTGATTAATTAGATAAAAATACATGTAACGGTATTTAGTCATGTCTGAATATTACCTTCAATTGAAGTATCTTCTAATAATTAAAAGTACAATGAAAACTCAAATCAAATTCACGCAGCGTAACTACAGACAAAAAATTAATCAGATTTTGAACAATAGCTTGATTTATATAAATTACTCAAGAAAATGACAGAAAATTTCTATTTGGCAAAAATGACTTTGAATCACAAAATTATCAATTTTTATAATTTTTGCAGTAACTTTTCAAATATTTTTCTTTATTTAAATTCTCAATTATTGGTTTCCATGGTGACCACGAACAAGGAATACTAGATTTAAGTATGTAGCTCATTTTATCACAAATTTTAAAATTGGGACTTTTTGATAATAAGTATGAAACTGTTACGTTTAGGCAAATAAAGTTTTAAACAAACCTACCTTAATTTTGACGTTAAATCGATCTGAGTAATAAAAATAGGGTTTCCATTTAATTTTTTTGAGTAACTTGCATTTTTTGATAGTCAAGTTTAGACATTCATAATTTTATTTTTATGAAAAATACAAATGTCATTTTTTGCAGACTGTTGCAATAAACCTTTGCCTACAACACCTCAAAGTTTTATTCAAATTGTTTGACAGGAACAGAACAATTAACGAGTTATTACTAAGACCGCATCTGTCAATTTTTTTTAGAAAAATGTTTTTTAAAACGACTGAAATTTCGTATCTAGTTTATTTAACAAACTTACCTTAAAATTCGACATAGAATCCAAAAATGTATTAATATACGTGTTCTATTTCAAATAAGCGAATATACCGACTTCCGTATAACCGGAAGTGGTACGAACGTTGAAAATATTTTAGATGAGTTAGCCTAACATCATTACCCTGTTACCAAATTTTCAAAATTATAGTAAGTTTGGTTTAACAGATACTTATATGATCAGCTGCAAAAGGCGGATCTGTATAGTTTATCCTCAACTGGAACAAATCAGTTAACGTTGAACTACTTTACATTATTTGTTATAAAGGACAACTAAAAATAACCAAAATCTTTGAACACTATTTTCAGTTACGTGCTAATGTCAAAACAATTTAATAGCCAACTGTAGTCCAAAATTTTCTTAACATGATCAGAAAATTGATATTTATGAATGTATGCTTAGTTAGTATTATCTAAAAGGTTACAGTTACTAAAGACAATTAATATTATAAATTTTCTACGTTTTAACAACAATCATAAGGTCTGTAAAAGGAAGTCCATCTTAACAATGAAACTGAAATATTCAACGTAACTGAAGTCAATTAAACGTTTTAACTGCTTTTAGTATATTACTTTTAATTCTACCTTCAATGAAAAAATTTTAACCTATTTGGCCTTTATAAAATTCAAAATACTGCTAAGATATTTTTCAAAAGGCTCTAATTACAAATTGTTACGCTTAATTTGAACTAATTATTCAGTTCAAACCGCTAAAGCTTCTTATTTAAATTGACAAGTTAGAAGCCAATAAAAGCTACAAGAAGTTTAAAATCAATCTGATTTTAAATTTATCACAGAAACACAAATTTAATCACATAACAAAATTATCTACATCGAAAAAATTTATTGTTTTTCTCATAAAATGTTTGATTAGTATAACTTTAAACAGATTACGTTGTCTAAATACCCGAAATATATAAAATTTCTGACATACGTTTTAAATAACAATTCCGCTATTGAAGTGTGCAATAGACAATCTAATATCTTTCTTAATGCACCAATTTAGACTGAAAAATTCATTCAACCTAATTTAATTTTCCATCCAATTAGAAAGTATTAACTTAACTTACTTTTGCTGTAAAATTCCATAATACTACTAAACATCAATTTTTCTAAACAAAACCACTTACCAAATTGCTACGTTTTTATTGAACGAATTATTCACTATACAGCTAACGTTCTCATTTAAACTGACAAATTCTAGTACCCGAAAACGTACATAAAATTTCTACATTAAAAAAAAGCTAATTTTGATGAATGATTCCAAGTTCAAATACCATTATTTAAGATATAAATGTATACATTAACTTCGTGCGTAACATGTTTTAAACTATATTCACAAATGGTAGTTTATGTATAAAAGTAATGAAGTATTTTTAAGACGAATGTTATAATAATTCATAAATTTTAAAACAACTTTATTGTCGAGATTGATACAATATTTTTTCTGAAACCGGAAGTTAGTAACTGTATTAGCGGCGAAATTCTTACATTTTCGAAAAAATATTTTTTATGCGCAAATACTCACTTAGAACAATAAAACGCTACTTATATACGATAATGCACAAATATGTATAATTCCAAAAAGTGTGTTGTGATATATTGTCATGTGGATGAATTCGACATAGAATTTTTTTTAATATTCACAAATTTGGATATCGTATTGCAGAATTTCGATAAATGTAGTTTTACGTAAATTGTATCATCAATTTTTGGTTTGTTTATGATGTCTGCCACGCGTTGAATAATTCTTGGTATTTTGTATTTGACCCGTTCATTTTGGGTAAAGTTGTTAAGATGGAGCATAAAGAGGGTTTATTTGTAAATTCTGTTGAAAACAGATGTTTGCATCCATTATAGGTATCGGGATTGTTTTTTCCTGGGAAATGTCCATTGTGCAGTTTTAGTATGGAAGATTTTTTTAGGGTGGCGGTTGAAGGATGACATGATTTTAGTGGGATAAAGGGTTTTGTGTTTCCATTAGTGCGTTAGAGTTAGGCTGTGACGAGAACAGGTCTGATGTAGCTATCGGCTGAAAAGTTTACCTACCTTCTACCGTGTTGACTGAAGATATCGTGAATTTTCACTGTTGTGAATTATAAATAGGATTTGACCATCCTGAAACTTTTGTGTTGTTGTTCGTTGGTTAATGGTAACATTTTCGTTTCCATTGAAGCAAATAATGTTTATTTTAGTGTGTTCTTAATTTTGAGTAAAATCGCGTTAAGCAATTGTGTTGTTTGATAAATTTGTTTGAATCGAGAAAGTACGTCACATAGCTTGTTCAGATAGACAAAATGTTGCTATAAATATATCGCTACAATAAAAAGAACGTTTGTAGATAAATTAATGCTTGTGTAGATAAATTCAGGTGAAGCAGTTATTAAATCACTTGGTCTTAGCTTAATTTAATTAAAATTTGCGAATGTAAGTTAAAAGTTAGTTGAAATGGACGATAGAAAAGTCGCCGAATCCTACAAGGCCGTGATCGTAGAAAGAGAGCTTTGGTAAATAGAGGAGAAGACCTAGCCGTAACTTAATTTAAAGAGTCAGTAACCATGTTTTATACTACTTGTATAGTATGTTTGTATAAAGAGATGCAACACTTTGAAGGTTCGAAGCTTTCGTTGTTTGTTAAAACAGAACCTTTATGGTCAGATGTTGAATTATATACTATATATATATATATATATATATATATATATATATATATATATATATATATATATATATATATATTGCATACATAAATGGTTACCTTAGGTTTAATTGAAGTGTGACTCAGACCAAATTAGTGCACTAAATAGAGGTGTAACAACAACGAAAAAGGATCTTAAAATGGAGGCTGTAAGAAAAGCCTAACGTCTCGTAAACATTATGATGAAGCAATAGAATTACCCAGTATGTGCACTAGACCTTAGCTAAGGTTGCTTTCTTAGCTAAATGGTTGTATGTGTGCTATTGCTTGACACTACTAACATTTTTAACCATTTTAACCATCATCGATCTATCTCATCTTGAATCAATTCTGACTCTCTCTCTCTCTCTTTCTCTATGCCACGCGCGTCTTGCTTGGCGAGCACATATTTCAGTTGCTCAGATCGTACCAGCTCCACTATAAAACGGGAAGATCTAAGCAGCTTAGTATCCAATCCGAAGAAAAGTCAAAAGTGTATAAGTAAAGGTTTACTTGACAATACTTCACTTCGGGTTTTACACGCAGTGCACTACACAAGCTATTCCAGCAAATGAGTATTGAAAGATAGGACGCAAGATTATTATTGAACAGGATGACGACAAAATAACAGAGACAGGCAGCTAATTTTTGTTAAATATAGTAGAAAGAAATTGTAGACCGTTTTAAGTTTGTACTTATTGCTTATTATGTTTACCTTTAAATATATTTTAATTAGTTGCCTTTGGTAACGCGGCACGGCACATCGGTGATACAATCGCGGACTTGGGTATGACACTCGTAATTACACTACATGGGATACGTTATTATAATTAGATTAAGTTTATTAATATATTGGGCCATACTGTTACCCAAAATTACAATCTTGCCTTTAATTTCAACAACTTTATTTATATTTACAGATTTTAAAGCTAAGTGTAGGCATATCCTAAAGGTGATTATAACTGATAAACTTTATTTCTCATTCTATAAAATTGTTTTTCTGCAATTTGTGATATTTGAAGCCATTTCCAAATAGCCAGTGAAAAAGTACAATCAAGGGCAAGAAAAGTTTATTAAGGTACTAGAATTGACGTGATTATACAGAATATCATGTCTTTACTGAGTATGTGATGGTAATGAGGATAGGTACGGTCAGAATAGTATTGGAAGGAACGGAGTTAAGGTTCTGAGATTAAATTTTGAGGCGACGGTTTCAAATGTTATCTAACTAGTATATGTATACGGTGATCGTGATGCAAAACCTAACAGACCAGACGGTAAGCAGAATTGAACTGTCGTATCGTGATTGTGTTTAGGGCAAAAGTGGGTCTGGAGAAGGGAAGCAAACGTATTGCGAACGTCCAGGATTAGGGTAGAAAAACTAGTAGAATATGGTGTAAGAATGAAATACGCAGATGCTGTGAGTGAAGAGTTGAATGTGAATGAAACAGTGTGGAACGAACAAATAAAAGACACTGACGTTGAAAGTGCGTGGATAAGTTTGAAAAACTGTGTTGTCAATTGTGCCGTGCGGATATGTGCAAGAGCGACTGTAGGTAGACAGAAAAAATGTGCTTGGTGGAATGAATCAGTAAAAAAGGCAGTATGTAAGAAAAAATATGCGTACATGAAAATGATTGCTGCAAAAAATGAGACTGAGAAAAAGCGATTGTATGAGGTGTACAGATTAAGGAACAAAGAAGAGAAGAAGGCAGTATGAATACGTAAAGAGGAAGTAATGGCTGTAGAAGGAGAGAAAATGCAGAATGATTTTGAGGGGACAAGAAACTCTTCTGGAAATGGGCCAAAATACAAAACATGCCTCAAAACGCCGCAGGAGCGATGAATACCAGCAACGAAATAGTATGGCACGATTGTGAAGTGAGGAAATGCTGGCAAGAATGAATGAAACTGAGAAGGATATTGGGATAGATGAGGTAGAGAAAACGGTAGGAAGGTTGAAAACGGTAAAGGAGCAGTAGATGAAATCATTGGTGAAATGCTAAAGTATGGAGGTACAAAGCTTATACGAAGATTGCGTGAACTATTCAATGCATGTCTTAACGGTGGAAAAGTAACGAGGATTGTAAGAACGAGATTACAGTACCACTGTATAAGCGTAACGGAAACAAGAGTGACTGCAAAACTACTAGGAATAAGTTTGCTCAGTCTACCTGATAAGGTATTTGGAAGAATATTGATTGATAGAGTACACAAACTAAGATTCGGGATGTGCAGGATGGCTCCATGCCAGGGAGAGGATGTGTTGATCAGATGGTTGCTCTCCAGTGGGCGATCGAAAGGTGTTTCAGTGTAAAAAGGAAGTTGCGCTGTGCGTTTGTAGATTTGGAGAAAGCATACGACAGAGTGAATACTGCGAAGCTGTAGGAAATATTAAATGAATATAGCGTAAATAAAGGTCTAATAAACTGAACAAGGGCAGTATACAACGGTAGTCGAGCATGTGTTAGGGTTAAAGGAGGTGTGAGTTAATACTTTGATATTGACCATGGAGTGCAACAAGGCTGCACGATGTCACCGTGGTTGTTTAATATATACATTGATAAATGTGTTTGGCATGTACCGATACAAATGGTTTAATGGTAGGATGATGCTAATGTTCGAGTTCTGGCGAATGCAGATGACTCAGTCACATTAAGTGACAGTGGGGATGAGGTACAAACTGCTCTGAGGAAGTTTCATACAGTCTGTGAGAGCATGGACCTGAAGGTAAACGAGAACAAATCTAAGATTATGGTGTTCAATTGGGAAGGTGGAAATGAGAGTAGTATATTTACTTTGCAAGATGAAATTGTGGAGCAAGTGGAGGAGCTCGTATATCTGAGTACAATGTTTACTGCACATGGTACAATGGATGGCGAGATTGGACGAAGAGTCAATGCTGGAAGGGAAGAGATTGGAAGTATGTGGACGATAATGTGAAACGAAAGCATGAGTCTAGCTGCGAAACGAGCAACCTATAACGGCGTGTTTGTTCTGTCAGTACTGTATGGAAGTGAGACATGGGTATGTCCAAAAAATCACGCAAGAAGAATAAATGCCGCGGGTATGAGATTTCTTAGAAGCGCATGTGGTAAAACGAGAAGGGATAAGACAAAGAATGAGTATATAATGGCGGAGTGTGACGAGGAAAGACGAGGATGGATAGATATAAAAGTAGTACATTACGTTGGTTTGGTCTCATTGAGAGAATGAACGAAGTAAATATGTGTGGGTAAGGTTAGAGGTAAGGCCGGGCCTGGTAGGCCGCGTAAAACTTGGCTGGATGTATAAAAGAAAGAAAGGGGTTTTAAAAATAAAAGGACATGTCAGAGACAATCTATGAATCTTGCGGAAGCTAGACAGCTATGCGGAGATAGGAAAGTATGGAGAAAGCTTGTGAATGAAAAATAAATAAGACGCAGGGATTGTTTTCCCTATCCCTCAAGAGAATGGCGTGAAGGTTAAGTCATTTGCTTACGAAATTTGTGCTGAAAATGGATGTGCATGCAGTTTTATAAGACCATATTTTTAAGGGGTTCAGTAGGCGTTATGAAACAAGCGAAAGTGGAAGGTAAACATTGAAAACCTAATTCAGAGTTTTTCTAACTTAGTTCAAGTCACGAAATCCGTCAGAAAAAACTGGAAGGTAAAGAAAAAACTGGAAGGTAAAAAATCTATAACGCTACTCTCCCAAGAAATGACTAATATCTCGCATAAAAGAAATAAGCATCCTGATTAAAGTCAGAAAAGTGTATATTGTGTTTACATCCTAAAACTCTTGCTAAAAAATTCGTATGTCTTAATACAGCTAAATAAAAAAAAGTGTCAGATGAAACCGGTTAAGTCACTTATAGCTAGATTTATCCCTAAAAATAATTTAACAGTTTATTAAGTGGTTGGCAACAATATGCTTAAATAAAATAAAATATAATTTTTAATTCTTCGTAGTTAGCATGATGTTCTGGTGTACAGTCCGCTCACTGTAAGGTAGAACACCAAACGAGCTAAAAAAAGCTTGGTGTTCAAACTTAGAGTGACCCGACTATACACACCAATTTCATATTGATGCTTGTGATGTCTTCTTACTTCATAAGAATTATTTCATATTACCTATAAAATAAAGAAACAATTTTACAGTAGTAAATAATCTACACTATAAATAAAAAAAGTTAGTTTCATTAATATTACAAGTATGAACTATTTTTAAATAATACTAATGGCTAGGTAATAGTTGTTAACAGGTAATAGTTGGCAACATGCAAGTAATGTAATGAACGTCCTCTGTAGATATTTAGCGTAGTATAACAATCGAGTAAAATCTGTCTAATGCATAAAGAACTCTTTTGAGTTTTTATTTTGATTACATACGTTTGAATTGTAAAGTTATTATGTTGTGGTAATTTTAATAAAGAAGTGTTACCTATTATGCTTTGAATTGAATGGACTAAGAATAAGTATACCTTGTTACACGTCCAAACCGCACTAGGGGTCGTGTATGCTTACTAATGTAAGCGGGTTGCCAAGCCAGCTAACAGGGAGATGGGCGTGGTCGAAATAATAAGTAAAATGAATGATTAATATGCTCAAACACCTTACACCTACATTTAAACCGCTCAGTCCGGGAAAATATGTCTCTAGGCGCCACCACAATCGAAACTTTGCTAAAATAATTGTCTTAAGCTGGGTGTTAATTAACCCTACTTGATTGTGGAAAGTAGGATTGTGCTTACTCAGTAAACTTCACACGAGGGTTCTAAAACAAACACTCGTCCCAAACAATTCAACTCAAACTCAAACATATTTAGTACTACCCAGGTTATTAGAAACTTTTGAATACACCAAAATTTCCAAAACAAAATTATCACTCAAATTAACTGCATTCACGTAACCAACAGTTATATATATGTATACTAAATACACGTTAACTGAATATTTTCACTTATCCCTCGTATACATATAAAGTTAAATTTCTACTTATTAATGAATAAATAGTTCTTCATTCAATGATCGATAATTAATTTTTAAATTCCTAACATGAACGATATCTTTTAAATTTAATTTAATTTTATAATACTTCTGAATCGTATTTGACATTCGTAATATATAAGTTCTCAAAACTCATTAGTTATACTTAATGAAATTTTTAAACAACAGCTGATCCGTCACTAGTGTACTGCGTTAATGAAACTAACATGAAAATTTTTGCAATCAACCTGGCAAATATAACCTTTCAGGTTGTTCATTAATCTTAAAATCCAAAATATGCAAAGTTTACATTTAACTTGTCAAAAAAAAGGTCACCAATTAAGTAAACGTCACAAATGTATCTCATAATGGCTAAATAAACAAAATAAAATTAACGATAAATATATATTGTCCTGCACAAAATAATAAACAAATATTTACATACACAACAGCGTGGTTGAAAATACAAATTTGGTTTCTTCAAAATTCTTAATACTAAAACAACCAATACAACATAACTCGAGACCGATTATCTTTTCCTTCAACAATAATTAATTAACTAAACTTACGCAAATTACAACTAAACAAAAAGATAATCGTGTTTACTAAATTTTCAAGGTTCTTAAATATAATTCTTACTTAAAATTGTCCATTAATTAATCCTACGCTTTTCTTTCTTCTTTCTTCCCGTAAATCAATTATTTGTAGTCCATTTGTATTCCTTAAATTGCCTGACTGCACATAAAACAAGTACTTCACAATTCACAAACACTTATTCCTTTCTGTAATCGCAAATAGTCTAACTATAGGAGGTTATTACTCCAATAACGTAATATACTATACACGTTTGGTTGCCTCGTAAAAGTTTCTCGCAACCTTCAGGACAATTTAGTCCTTCCTTAACACAAATAAACTTTTAAAGTCACATAAAATTACCTTAACATTGGCTTAATTTACTATGAATATTTAATTTACTTAAAGGTGGTCCCATAAATAATTTTAACTAAATATCGTTACAAGAACACGCGCCGCACTCAACACTTTAACGTAATAACTGTTAACTTTTTATATAAATCTGCTTATGCACTTTTTACTTTCTTGAAAATAAACAAACCGATTTTTATCTTCAATCTCAATTTAATTAATTGTTTTATTTATGAATGTCTTATACGATTCATCCCCTTTCGGGTTACGCAGTTGTTTAAACAATACACAAATACAACTCCAACTCAACCCATTCTAATTTCACCATCACCTCGCGCGCGTGTCTCACCGAGCTCTCACCAAAAGCAACAGCAACAACCCCGTCAATCTCTGACTTTCCTATTTATACCTTAAGCCATCCATCTTTAAACATGTCCGACTTCCTCGCTATATTCTCCAATGGTATTCATTCAAAATTTCTTAGTCCCGACTGATGCTACCATCTGTACAACCACGCTCATAACTACAATACATCGCCATGTTTGTTCTTACTGCAAATTTTACAATTACTTTATGGAGAATCCATTTTCATCACATTCATTCAGTAGCCACTCTGGACCATTACACAACTTTCAACGTTTATCTCCCGCATGCGCTCGATCTTCTTCCGCAACATTTGCAAAATAAGTACCGTCTAAGGTCTCAAATCCTATATACATACACGTATTCTCAACACTTATTGCACAACATTACGAAAACTTTCTATAATTAACATTAAACATACCAAATCTTTCTCACATATTTTCTAAAACATTCTACACTTATACACTCACATCTTCTGACCAAGATTACTCCTTATCCACCAACATTCCATTCTTACAGTAGCAAAACAGTAAGCAAACATTATCGTCCCATCGACAAATTTCTCTTCACATTTACATTCATCAGAATCCTATTTATTCCAACACCAATGTCTCTATAACATTCAAATACACGTATCTACATACTGAATGATATTTCTCCTAAATTGCCAGTGGCGTATCACCCACCCACATACATTATGCATATACACAAAAAATTTTTTTCTCGTTCAAACTCAATACATCCGTACTCAAAACACGTAATACACGTCATTATAACATCCTACATACAGGGTGCGTCAACGCAACCTTACAACCTACATCCAACCATAAACATAAAGTTTAAAATTTGTTATCTGCAGTTATTAAGATTATAAAAGCTTTTCAGAGATCGTATGTAAAGTTATTATTATACCAAATTTCGCTTAACGTGGCCACTACTTGGTTATGCAAATTGTACCGCGTTTTGTTTCTGTGCTTAGTAAGAGTATCGAGAATCTGGGAACACGTCAATGTTTACAACATACTATAAGAACCAATTTGCAATGAATTTTCACCAAAAATCTGCACCTTCAGACTTATAATTCAGTTAACTCTGGAGTTCAAACCACCAGAGCACTTACAAAGAGAACATTAATCTGGATGGAAAACAAAACAGAGAATGACAATTTATTAAACCGATTCATCTATCTATTTTATTTAAACCTATTAAATGTTTAGTAATAAAACTCATATTAATCTGCATGGCTTTTAATAAATAGAATTGGCCCATTTGGACCAATTAAAATCTACATGTTATGCATATTCTATGTACGCATAAAGAGTCACAGTGCAGGTTATAGGTTGAGACATAATTGATGGATACTTTTTCTTTCCTAAGCTTTAACTATTATTGTAATACGAGATAGGTACATGATATCTTTTATAGGATTACATGGATGACATATTAGTAAAAGAAATTGTTTTGTTAAAACAAAGTTTTTTTGATCAGGTGATTTTCAAAAGTGCAGGCGCTTATATCTTGTGGCTTAGCTTATTACATTTATTTTCTGTTACATTTGATTATTATTAGTCAAATAAAACTATATATATATATATATATATATATATATATATATATATATATATATATATATATATATAGGGTTGCAGGTATTTATTAAACATACAGCAAAAATCAAGGGATTACTCCTGGACTATTTTAATAATATGTTGATGTGTTTGAAAAGGTGTTTTGTTACAAAGATACAGGGCGAAACAAATTTTCGACAATAAAACAATTTATTACCAAAACTACATGTAACGCTTCTTAATCTACAAGAACTGTTCAAAAAGACTACCTCAGATCTAATGCAAGAATCGAATCTTCTCATTGACTACGAATTCTTCCAAGAACACCAGGGTCGTTTCTTATTGCGTTACACCGAGCAATTATCCAATTTCCTAATCTTCGAGTGGATTAGTATAAACTAAGGGCTTTATATGGGGTTCAAGTCCGGGATCCAGCAGGCCATAAGTGAGGTCCACCTCGACCAATCCAGCTATCTCCGTACGTTACTGTTAAAATTTTCGAGCAACCACACTAAAATGTGCTGATGCAACATCGTGCATAAACCACATTACATTTCTAGTAGCCAATTGTACGTCCTTCAGAAGGTAAGATAGAGATTGTTCCAAAAAGTTGCGGTATACCTCGCCGATAAGTCTTCCTGGTAGAAATGCCGGTTCAATTAAAGAGTCACTCACAGTTCCAACCCAAACGTTCAACGAGGACTGATGTTAAACAGGATCTTCAAGTACATCATTGGATTTTCTTCAGCCCCCACATGTTTATTGTGGTAGTTTTTTATTGCATTTTTTGAGAAACTGGCTTTATCGGCAAAAAGAATAACCTATCTTTCTTATTTTAAATGGAATGGTATAGTTTTTAGTGCGGATTTCGTATCCACTTTGAACAACATCCACTTTCGATTAAACTTAACCATTTTTGAAATATTTGTACATCGATTGGGGCTTGTATCTCGATGGTGCAGATGTTAGCGCGGTACTCTAGCAAAGTACAGGTCGTAGGTTCAAATCCTACTCGAGGTAAACTTTTACTTATGTTAAAATACTTATCTTTTTGGGATTTTAATGGTGTACTTTAAATTATACAATTAAACGTTTGATAACACTTACAGTTATCTTCGTCAGTATAATGTTTGTTAAAATTGTTAAAGATGTAGTAAACAATGTTGTCAAATTTGAAAATTAAAACATAAACATAAGCCTGTATTAGTATAACAGTTTAAAACATAAGCCAACTATAAAATTTTAGTAAAGAATAACTAGGTCATAAAATTAAATATTATTAAACTGCTCAAAGATGACAAACCATGTTTGTGTTTTGTGTTTTCTAGACCTTGAAGCAAATGTTTACAATTATATGTTAAATTACCACAGCACTATAATTTAACATAAGTAGTTGAAACTAAATTAAAATTAAAAATTACAAAGAACGTTCTGCATTGTGCTTTTCATTGTTAATAACACTTCCAATTATTGATAAAGATATCTCTTTGTTAGATTTAACTGGGTTATTTTATTTGATGTAATGTTTGGATTTGTGAATGCTTCTATCATTTTAAAATTGAAGTTTTTCACAACGTTACATTACATCATAACTCGATTAAATTTTGTTAAATGTGTTTTTGGCTGGCAAATTTCATTGTCAGCTTTCGTCGTAGAGAGTGTTCTGGTTTGTCATCTTTGAGGCAGTTTAATAATATTTAATTTTATGACCTAGTTATTCTTTACTAAAATTTTATAGTTGCTTTATGCTTCCAAACTGTTATACTAATAGCAGGCTTATGTTTATGTTTTAATTTTTCAAATTTGACAAAATTGTTTACTACATCTTTAACAATTTTAACAAACATTACTACTGCCGAAGATAACTGTAATGTTATCGAAACGTTTAGATTGTATAATTTAAAGTACACCATTAAAAATCCAAAAAGATAAGTATTTTGTTATGAGTGTTAATGGTGAAAGTTTACATTTTCATATTTTTACTATATGTATTTAATAAAATTAATAATGATTTTTAATTTGTACTTTTTCGTCGTTTATTTTGAGGTTGCTACCAAATCTATAAGTTGTAACTCCACATGTAATTAGTGCAGATATTAATCTTTTAAGAAATATTATAACATTTAATTTTATACAGGTGTACTAGAAATATAAATTCATATTTTTTTGTTTTAAATGTAATTGTAAATTTTAAATACAAACCCTGTATATTTTACATTATTCAAAGATTTTTATTTTAATTCTTCGTAGAAGAATCAATGTCCACCAGCATAGTATTATATGTTGACAGAAACATCATAACAGTTGCCATACTTAAATAAATGGTAAAATGTATGACTTTTGTATTACTAGTGAAATGTAATTCATAAAAAACTTTAAATAGATATAAAAATAATACGAAAATAATACATAATGATTTTTGATCATATTTGGTGCAAAGAAAAAATTCCTTGATAGTGCATTTTCTACGTGTAAATAAAAGGGTGCTTTTAAAAAGTTTTTCTTTCATAGTATTATTTTTATACCAATTTAAAGTTTTTTGAAATTACATTCTCACTCACATACGTAATACAAAGTCAAACATTTTATCATTTATTTAATTATGGCAACTGCTATGATCGTTTTCTGATCAATACACCTTCATATTATACAGGGTGCAGTTAATTATACCACGACGGATTAAAATAAAAATCTTAAAGTTGTAAATATTTCTAAAACCGTTGCAGATAGACAAAATTTTACGATGCTTTAGGTGTAATAAATTTGGTCACACGGCTTCCAAATGCGCAGCACCAGAGCAAATGTGTGTTTGTGGTAAACTGCAATATGAAGGATCGCCATGTGTACAGCCAATCACATGTAAATTATGGTGGAGCTCACTCTGCTCCAGGTACGAGCTGCCCATTTATAAGAAGGAAATCTATACAAGAGCTCGAGCAAGAGATAGTCTAAGCTACATTGAAGGAATAAGAAAATTACCATAACGACACCTATACGGTATCAGTTACGCAGGGCAATTTATTCCACAGAGGATAAGCAGTCGAAAATTAATATCCTACCTAGCAAAGGAATTGTTGCCTCTTAGTAGCAGCCATCACTCTCCTACAAAATGTTTCTACGTCTAGTGTGGAAAACAGTTCTTAGTTCGACTCCACCTCCTGAGGCAAGTAACTCAACATTAACTAACGTAGAAAAACGAAAACGTTCGCAGCGAACTTGTCTCAGAAGATGAAAAGACTACAAAGAAAAGTAACAAAAGAAAAGTGGTCCAAAGGAAACCTAGAAAACCACCTCCACATCTTCGGATCCAGAAAAGAGATGAGTATTATTAGCTAATCTTTGCTAAACGAAATGTGATATTTAACTTATGTTAAAATAATCTGTGATATTTTACACATGTTACTTCATTTATGTTTTATTTATTTGTTTATTTATTTATTTATAGGTTTATTTATTTGTTTGTTTGTCTATATATTTTTAGTGCACTCGTTCTTTATCTTTTTAACTCCACACGATATCATATAAACATTCATTAATTTTACATATGAATTATTTATTTCCTACCCAAAATATCTTTTAACAATGGGCTCAATCATACAGTGAAATTGTAATGGATGTATTCACCTCTGTTGCGAATTAAAATTAATAATTAACGAATATAATCCGCTTTGTCTTTGCGTTAAAGAGACGTATTTTATACCTGAGCAACGCTACTATCTACGTGGACATAATGTCATCAAAAAAGATGCCGTTCCAACTATTCGTGCTAGAGGCGGAATAGCAATAATCTTAGGGATGATGTTCAATTCAGCATAATACCAATAAATGCGTATTTGCAAGCAGTAGCAATAAAAATAACAGCTCCCATGAAGCTAGCTATTTGTAATATATACCTACCAAACAATGACTGGCAACAACAAGACATTACAAAAATTATCGATCAACTACCTAATTCGTACATGTTGATAGGAGATTTTAATTCACAGCCAAATGTGGCTCATCAGTACTGATAGCAGAGAGAAGTTATAGAAAACATCATGGATACAGACGAGTTATGCTTGCTGAACACAGATCACAATACCCACTTGTGTGCTCGATCTGGTGCCTTCAGCGATCGACGTCACTTTGGTCACTAATCGTATTGCTACACTATTGTCGTAGAGCAGACTTATACCATAGTGACCACTTTCCAATTATTGTAGAAACAGGCCAGAGCAATACTCACAGAAAATAAATCCGCTGGAAACTCTGAGGCTCGTTGAATGTAACTCACTCACATCTGATCCCTTTGAGGAGCATTCTACGTTACTAAATATACAAAACAAAACAAGCGAAACACGTATTAAACGCAGAGTGCCGTGGTAGCGAAGTGGTTAAAAGAAAAAGCACGCATTTAACACTTTTAAAAGACATCCAACAAGTGAAACACTTATCGCGTTCAAGAAAGCTAGGGCGGCTACTCGCCGCTGTATTCTTCAGAGTAAAAGAAACTCATGGAATAATTTTGTATCTACTATAACACGTGAAACACCCAATATGCTTGTATGGAAAAAGATTAACGCAATAGCAGGAAAACCTGTCTCACATGATACAATTGCAAAATGACAATTAGTAATCCATGACTGCCAAGTAGCTAAATTATTAGCTAAACAATTTAAAATACCAGTAGCTCAAACAACTATGACATAAATTTCTTAAAAGCAAAAGCTGAAAGAGAAAAAGAACTAAACTTTTCAAGTTCTATATTTTGTGATTATAATGTTTCTTTCAATAGGAATGAACTAGAAATTACTCTTAACAACAAATCATCTTCTCCTGGTATTGACCTGATAACATACGAAATATTAAGAAAACTCACCGAGCCATACAAATTATTGCTACTACAAATATTTAATTCAGTATGGGCCGAAGGGAGATATCCATCCTGTTAGAAAGGGGCAATAATTGTCCCTATCCTGAAGACCGTAAAAATCCGTATATAGTGACAAGTTACAGGTCAATTATTTTAACTTCTTGTATGGCAAAGGTTTTTGAAAGGATGGTAAGTGTGAGGTTAATGTAGCTTCTAGAAAAGGAAGGGTATCTAATTAATGGTCAAGCGGGATTTAGGAAATTCAGGTCAACGATAGACCATTTAGTACACCTGCAAAACATTGTACTAAAAGCCTTTGCACAAAAACTGCACGCAGTTGCGGTGTTCTTTGATGTAGACAAAGCGTTTGCTATCACGTGGAGGTATGGAATATTAAAAAATCTACACGATTGGGGCCTCAGAGGTAACTTACCTCAACTAATATCTTCTTTCCTAGAAACCAGGCGATTTAGAGTTCGGTAGGTAATTGTCATCTCTTCGAATTCTAGAAAACGGCATACACAAGGCTCAACGTTAAGTGTAACTTTATTTGTAATAGCAATAAATTCCCTAACAAATTCTATTTCACAAGACATTAACACATACCTTGATATATACATACATACACATACGTTGATGCCCTAGCTATTCTATACTGTGCCCCTACGATAGGGGAAATAAATTTAAAAGTACAAAAAGCTATTGACTGTATATCATCAAACTTAGAAGATGTCGGATTTAAACTGTCGACAGAAAAATCCTACTTTATACATTTCTGTAGTAAGGAAGCCACATTATGGCCTCCTTGCATTAAAGCATAAATACATACAATGTAAAGTTCTGGAACGTTTCTAGTTAACTGTAGGTCCAATGCTTACTTAGGAACATCACATTGTAAGGTCCTTTACAATTTTATATTTGCGGCTAAACTGCAATCGGTCTTTAAATAATAAACTAAGAGATGGGTTCGTCGGAATATTTAAACGGTAGCTCTACACTGTCGACATAAAATAATTAAAATAAAACGGTTTAAAATATATTATCCTATTATTTACAAATCTAATATATTACATTAAGCTAAATCAACTAACATAAACGTAACAATAAGAAAACGACTTGACGTTCTGGTTGAGACGCGGCGTCGGGGCGTCCACTCGGTTTGGACGGAAGTTTGGATGTCCTCCTTCCTTCCACTCGCTCGATACGATGGCTTATTGTTGTCGCAGTCGTTTCTGTAAAATAGATTTTAATACTCCTAGTTACACTCAATGATGACCGTAATATTTAAATGATTAATAACGTTGTGTTTAATTAATTATTTATGCTGGATACGGCCCTGTTTACAGCAGAAAAGAATTTATAAACAAACTACTGGTTATTAAAACGAGGGTTGCGCGAATCTAGGTCACTAGTGAAAATCGATATCCGAGTTCACTGTTGTACGCATGACGGTTGTACCGGTCTAATTTCGTGCGGCTCTTTACCTTTAGTAATTTCTGGAAGACGGACAGGTGCGCATGCTTCGTGAAGCAATTTACTTTCGCGATGTATTGTTCGAAAATATGACTTATCTTCAGAGGTTTATTCTCGCATTAAATTTAGACTGCTGATTATACACGTTTGGTTGTATAATTAATATATCGCGTTATCTTCTGGGATGTAATTTTATGGTGGTGATTTCTTTATGCAAACGAAGGAAATCTCACGTAGATACCAACGAACGTTACTTTATGGTATACGCACAAAACGCGTATTTATTAAAGGCGGTTTATACTTGCGGAATAAGCTGGTGGAAAACAATTAATTGATTGCTTTCTTGAAGTTCGTTTACTAAGCGCATGGTTATCGGTGTACGGTTTTCGCTACGACAGGTCTTTGACGGATACTCTACGTTTAATTCGTTTGTGATTACAGGCACTTCGGTCTTTGCCAGCGAGCTGGTGAATTCAGGTGTTTAGAATGAAAGTGATAGTAAATGATAAAAGCTGCAGGTCTATACAGCCCTACTTAGCTCTCGTCGTCAGGTATATGGTGGTGGTGAGTGTATACTCCGACTACCTCGTGGCTTTTGCCCGTAGCGGTCTGGGGTTGGTGTGCTGGTGTTTGTATTCCGACTACCTCGTGGCTTTTGCCCGTAGCGGTCTGGTTGGTGTGTGTTTGTATTCGATTACCGTGGCTTTGCCCGTAGTGGTCTGGGGTTTAGTGTGTGCTGGTGTTTATGAGTACTGAATTAGTCTACACACTTACGTGTCGTTAATCACAAAGATCGAGGATAGCTATTTACAAAAGATTCGCGGTGGCTATCACTAGGTCTGCGGCGATTTACTTTAACGCAACCGTCACGTGCAGGTTTTTGAATCGGAGTTAGTCACACGGACTAACTAATACAGGCTGGTGAAACCAACTAAATAATTCTGCGGCGGGATGCGTTTACGGGCGCCTTTTAAATACCGATAGATAGAGATCTATAGATAGATATATAGATAGATATATAGATAAATATACTTTTAAGGTGCGCGGCGCGGTTTTTTAGAGGACCTCGGTAGGCGGTGGTGGCTTCTGTTTGGGGAATCCTATTTCTAATTGGCGGAGATTACTCTGACGTATAAAACTTTCGATGTTTTATGAAATCTACGTTGAGGGCAACAAATTAATTTTGTTGTGCAATCAAACGAAATAATGAGAAATATTAAGTTAGGTACTGAGTAATACGCAATACTAAGAAATATTAGATCAAGTCTTGCAGGTGTTTGAATACTAAGAAATCTTACATCATTTCTTTTACGAGGGCTGATTGTTAAATAATTAATTAATTAAAAAATTTTGAAGTAATGACTTGCGGTTCGTTACAACATTGATAACCTGGTTGCACGTGTAAAGCTTCACTGAATGCGATAAGAGCTCTAGTTGAATGTAGATGGGGAACTGACTCTAATATGATATTAAGAGTTCACATATACTTTGTGCAATCTAAAATAGATTATGGTTGCGAGGAGTACTCTTCCGCATCAAAAAGTACATTGAAGCCATTACAAACAATACAAAATGCTGCGAAGAGATATTGTTTAAGGGCATTTTACACTAGCCGACAGTCTATCTTGAATCTGGGATACCTCCGTTACATTTACATCGTACATATAAATTATTAAAGTATGCATGTAAAATAAAGCACAGCCTTTACATCCTAATTATGAAATTGTAACCAACAATAATGAGAACTCTCAAGATGAGCAGAGACTACATAAACCAATTTCACATCATATAAGGAACGCCCTAGAAACTAATAATCAAAAAATTCCGCCAATGCTACCTGTGGGACCTCTGGAAGTTCCACCGTGGCAAATATCAAACATAGAGAAGTTCACAGACTTAACTAAATATCTGAAAGTAAATACTCCTTATATCTATCACATCAAATTCAATGAAATACTACACAACCTGAAAGACTATAGATACTGTACACTGATAACTCAAAATCTAAAGAAGTTGGTTGCGCGTTCTCCGTAGACAACGAAGAGTATAGATGGTGCCTACCACACACGCACACGCGCACACGCACACACGCACACACGCACACACGCACACACGCACACACGCACACACGCACACACGCACACACGCACACACGCACACACGCACACACGCACACACGCACAGACCCACACACGCACACACGCACACACGCACACACGCACACACGCACACACGCACACACGCACACACGCACACACGCACACACGCACACTTATGAATGGTTGGTACATTCGCAGACCAGCTATTCTACTTGTTACGGTATTTACATAAAATTGTAACGTCTAATTTGTAATGTCTAATCGTTCGCACATGCAATAACTGAACTTTATCCTTAGTTTTAAGTACGTTTGATCTAAGACTCTCAAAGAAATTGTTTATAACTTATACAACAAAGTATTTGGGGAAAGTCATTGAAGAGTACCAGAGAAAATTCTTCTTACTTATTTATGATTTTATTTCTTTTTTATATTTTTTTTCTAAGGTCAAATTATCTCATTTTTAAATTTTATTTTCTAAAAGTTGTTACTTCATTTACTACACTGATGACATGTACAATAACATAAACTTTAACAATTCACCAAGTTACTGTGAAATTAAAAAATGAACCAGGATAATACTATGCGTTTACCGAAGAAATGGTAAATTGATGTTAAGATTTACAGAAATTAATAAAATTGGAAGATTGAAAAACATGTTTGAAATTACGATAATGCGGTACAGTAGGTATAAGTTTACATTGTGATTATAGTTTAGGGTTAGTCATAGCCTAGAAAAAAAATTAACGTTACTAAAGGCAAATAGCGATTACTATAAAAAAAATTACACCTTTACACGTTTTAGCAATTTTAATCGAAAAACATCATAACCGGTTGTGTTCACTTCGCATGATAAAAACTATCACGGAAAATTACTTAGTAAATTCTCTAAACTAACGAGAGTCTACAAAGCCATTAGGTATGAAAAAGATTTACAAAGGATTCATTTAGCATAGTGCTTCTGTTTGAAATTGCTGAACTAGAATTTATCTTTATAAAAAACTGTTACAACGAAAACATGAAATGTCTCACAAAACCTGGGAATTTGTGAAATTATGTACAGCATAACTTTTTTAAATCATTATTATAAAGTTTATTCTAATTGTGAAAATATTGTAAATTGCTTTCTGAAACAGATATGCCTAATTTACTTTAAGTTTAGTAAGTAGTTACATTAAGCTTGCACTAATAGAGATAGTTTACAGTTTACCTAATATATTAATTAATATTCTGAAGTAAATAATTCATCGCCAGAAGTGTTCATGTCACATATCTTACTAAATCTACACAAACTTAATTTTACTTCATTAAGTTGGTTAAAAAACATATTAATGTTAACACTATTTTCTTTTTTTAAGGTAAACTCTGAATATTTTAAATAGCTATAGCAAGCTGTGTTATCAAGTACTCAAGTTTCCTTGACAAACTTTTTATATCCCCTAAGACTTACAATGTAATGAAGATTAATGAAAAATTTTAAAATGAAGTTTTACTTGTTAATACGTTCTGAAAGTTACGAGTCAATTCGTAACTTAACACATTAATTATTCTCAAAGAATTTGTTCATTATTAATATTAAAAACCGCACAAAACATTATATATTGATTAATTAAATTTGAAGGTTTTTAAAACGTGTATGTTTTTGGAAAACGTGTATTTTGGTTCTACTTTGTATACATCTGACTGCAACTATGTTTAACAAAATTTGCATAATATGGCATTAAACACCCTTGACACTATAAAGTCTAAGTTTCTGAGAGTTTTGAGTTCTGCGTCAAATTTAGGAAGCTTTATGCAGTAACCTAAATTACAAATACATTAATGTCTTGCTACCAGACGTAGCTCTTGATTGATGATTTTTTTATTACTAGGTAATGGAAATGCAGCTACAAGTATTGTATGATGAATTGAGATAAACGCACATCTTTTACTTGAAATTAGATAGGTGAGACGAACTGGGATATGCACCTCATCTACAAAAAGTTTCTCCTAGAGAAATACATAAAATATTTAAAGAATCGTTTGCATTACTTAATTCATTAAGTAAATATACACGTGCTGTATCATTATTAATATTACACTCTAAATCATAATGTAAAATGAAAAATACAAAATCATAATAACAGATTTTTGTGCCTTCGTTCGGTAATAGGGCATATGCTGACCGCAAATGCGTCCGTTGTAGTGACAAAACTGATAGAATATTCGACATAATCGACATTTGACATAAGTCTAATCGCGTTACCGTGTACGTATACGCATTCGTTATTATGTCCGTATTAGTTCCTTATAAACTACAAATTACATGTATAAATTATTTTGTGCCTACGTTTTGTAATAGGGCACAAGCAAACCACAAATGCGTCCAGAAATTATCCATTTTCTGGCCTAGGCCCGCAAAAATAATACTAATAAATTTAGAATTTACATCAGTTCTACATACATAAAGACAAAATTTACATCGATTAGGGCTTGTACTGATAGCGCAGTTGGTTAGCGGGGTACTCGTAAGTTGAAATCCTACTCGAGGTAAACTTTTATTTATGTATTTAATAAAATTAATAATAATTTTAATACTAAATTACAGTTGGTATTCGCTGTAGTGATAGAACTGATAGAATACTCTACATAATCGACATTTGACATAACACAAAGGCTAATCGCGTTACCGTGTATGTGTACGCATCCGTTATTACGTTCGTATTAGTTCCTTATAAACTACAAATTACATCTATAAATTATTATAAGATCAACAAATTGGTAAGGTACCTACAAAATTGGCGCAATGAATAATTTCGCAAATGTACTTTTTAGGTTATATTGAAGTAAAGCTGATACTGGTAGTTTTAACATGGCGAAATATTCCATCCTTGCGGCATTAGGTGTAAATGACTGAAATCAAACAAAACACAGGTATTAGGTATATAGGTAGATTTGCTTAATTCAATTGTTATTGTGCAATTTTCACAATGTGAAATGTTTATATTTGGCACGGTTAGATTTTCAGGTCCATTATTTGAAGATAACTCGATCTCTTCAACACAGACATTGTTAGATACCGTCACCATCTCCAGCTGTTCATGTGTTGAAATCCTGCCGGTGCTTGTTGATGGCAGTGATATGGAACTGTTTTCCCCGACTAATTGGTTCGCTATAGCAACTCTTGCCTTTAGAGAATCTTTTATATAAGACTCGACAACAGTGCTGCTCTTCCAACCGCCATACTGCTTTATAGTAGTTATATCGGTTCCACGAACTGCTAGTCATGTAGCCCTACTGCGTCGAAAACAGTGTCCTGTGTAAGCCGAAGAACTATCCAATTTCAAAAAGTGGCGATTTGAAAGGAATGCGTCCGAATGTGAATACCAAGAGCCTGAGAGGTGCACTTGTCGGCATAATACAAAAGGAACGATCTAGTTATACCGTCGGTGGTCGTAAAGATGTATGTTTCTCATGATACTAATCCAGGCCTGCTCTGTGATGCAAAATGTGCGTGATTTATTGGTTTTCGTATCAGGAATTTGTATTATTATAACATCTCCACGATTTTGCAACGCTATTGTAACCAATTCGTCTCTGTGTCTAAGAGTCTAAAGGTGGTAAGCATGTATACTCCATGCCAGCCAGGGAGGTACCACCACCCTTACCATGGGTTCCTTAATATTGGGTCTCCGATTTTATGAGCTCGGTAAGGGCTGCTGGTTACCTTTCCCTTCATCCTTAATCTATTCTCATCCTTATTCTTCCTTCTCGCCCTCACTGTCTTCCTATCGGATTAAAAGTCCCAAATTAAAAAATAAGATGACTGTGGTTTCTAGGGTAATAAATGCCGGACGTAAAATCCTGCCCCATTCGGATGTTCGGGAGGGCAGGGCCCAAGCGACTTCGGTCGTCGAAAGTATCAAGTTTTTGATTCACTACTGCAACATCCGCGGTATCAGGTCTAATCTTAATGTTATTCACCAATATCTTGAACAATTACAACCTGATATTTTGTTTCTATCTGAAACACTAGTCTCCTCTGAAAGCTGCGCGTCACCCGACTTGCAATTTCCTCAATACCACCTTCTCTCTAACTTTCGATATAAAGGAGGCGTATGTGCCTACATCAAGGACAGAATTGCTTGCAAGAGGGTTTCTTCCTTAGAAAATGAAAATTTTGACGTGATTTGGTTTAAACATTCTGGTCTTAATTTTGTGAAATTCTATTGTTGCATTTATAGGTCTCCTAATGACAGTAACTTTCAAGACTTCTTCGATTACCTTAGTATGAAAGTTCACTATCTCCTGTCTCAGTTTTCATCTTGCGATATCTCAATTGTAGGCGATTTCAATGTTCATAACTTTAATTGGCTTCAGTTTTCATCTACTACAAATCCTGCTGATCATAGTGCAGAAACATTTGCTATTTCATGTGATCTCACACAAATGATTTCTGAACCCACAAAAATCCCTGATAACCCTAACCATACTCCACATCTTCTAGATCTCTTTCTTACATCAAACCCTCTTGTTTATAAAACTTCCGTTCTTTCGCCTTTAGGTCTTTCCGACCATCGTCTAGTACAAATCATTTCTACTGTACCTAATTCCACTGTTGTTCGCAAAACCGATAGAACCTAGTGGTGTTCTAAGTCAGCTCGATGGAGTGATTTACGGGATTTCTTTGCAACCTTTCCATGGTGTGAATATTGTTTTAAGTCGTCCTCTCCTTCGGACATCGCTCTTTCAGTACCTGAAGTCATCCTCATGGGAGTGGAGTTATACATTCCCAAAAAACAGTACCGTATAGGTCATTCACGTTCCCAACCCTGGTTCAATAATGCTTGTGCTGATGCAATATCTTTAAAAAATAAATATTACATTAAATGGAAATATAATAAATCGGTCGACAGTCATGTAGAATACGTTGGTGCTAGAAATATCTGGAAAAGTGACATCACTAAGACTAAAAAGTTGTTCGAACAACGAAAATGCAATTAACTAGCTACATCTCCTTTAGGCAGTCGTAATTTTTGGTCCTTAGCTAAAGCCATTAGTAAAAACTTTGGAGCATCTTCATTTCTCCCCCTGACATCTATTGACGAATCGGTAGTTGCTGATTCTGTAGACAAAGCCAATGTTTTTGTGTATTTGTTTGCATCAAACTCGTGTCTCAATGATTCTGGAAAAGATGTGCCCCTAGTCAATTCTTCTTCATACGCTATGAAACCAATTCATTTTCGGTACAAGCACTTGGAATCGATCATCAGTAGGCTCGATCTCAATAGGGTGACTGGCCCAGACGGTATCCCAGCTATTGTCTTAAAGAAATGTTCCCCCGCACTAGTACCAGTTCTATCTAAGTTCTATACGATCTCTATGTTTTCTGGGGAATTTCCTTTGTCATGGAAGTTAGCAAATGTTCAACCCATTCCCAGAAAAGGCGATCGATCCCTCAAACTACCGACCAATTGCCATCACTTCCATTTTGTCTAAAATCATGGAAAAAGCCATCAATCAGCAACTGCTCACGTTCCTTGAAACTAACAAACTCCTTAGTGACCACCAATATGGGTTTAGGCAAAGTCGTTCAACAGGGGATCTTCTTTCATATGTGACCCAAGTTTGGAAATATACAGTAGAGCAGTCCGGTGAAACAGTTGTAGTCGCTTTAGATATCTCAAAGGCATTTGACCAAGTTTGACCAAACTGGGTTTCTAGTTTCCTTGATAAAAGACGAATGCGTGTCGTAGTTGATGGCTTTTTTCAAAAGAAGTTAGGTTTAACGCGGGCGTACCACAGGGATCTGTTATAGCCCCTAAACTTTTTCTGCTGTACATAAATGACCTTATTTCTTCAACAACTAACCCCATCCATTGCTTTGCTGACGATAGCACTCTTCACTGTAGTTCATCTCAGTCTACTCATAGTGATAATCCACCTTCTATGTTAAATAAAGGAATTAAAGCTGAAATGGCAAATTCAATCAACAAAGACATTCAACGTATTCTCGAATGGGGAAGCAATAATCTAGTTAAATTTAATGCTAACAAAACTCAGTGTTGCCTTGTGTCCGCCAAAAAAGATCGATCATTTCCTGTTGTAAGTATGAATGGCTCAGTTCTTAAGTTTTCAGACTCTATTACTCTGTTGACTGTATCTTCAAATCTCTCATGGGTTGACCATCTTCTCAAAAAACAGCTGCTCGTAAAATAGGCTTTTGTACAGATCTAAGCAGTACTTTACCTCTCGACAACTCCTTCTGTTGTATAAGGCCTAAATTCGGCCTCGTCTGGAATATAATTCTCACCTCTGGGTTAGTGCTCCCCAATACGCTCTCGATATCGTTGATCGTATTCAAAAGAGAGCGATTAGGCTTATAAATGACCCGTCCTTAACTTCTCACATACAGTCCCTTGAGCATAGAGGGATGGTTTCAGATCTTTCTTTGTATTATCGTTATTACAACGGCTATTGTGCTGCTGAATTATATTCTTTGACACCATCTCGGGCTATCGTTGCGAGAAACACTCGGTTCGCTCATTCACATGATCAGTATGCAGTACAAATCTCCATTTGTCGTACCAAACGGGCGCAATTCACATTTTTCTACACGGATTCTAAAGTCTGGATTGATCACCCTAGTTCCTGTTTTCCTCTCACTTAGGATATGAGAAAATTTAACGTAGCTGTTCATAGGCATCTATTGGCAATTCATTATCCCTCTATCCATCCTCCTAAGTGTTCCTAAGTGCTTTAGCATGATAGGCCAAATTTAGCCTGTTCAGGTCCACAGTCATAAAAAAAAAGTGAAAGTGTATAGTAGATTAATTTAGATTAAGATTAAGTTTAGTTTAGGTTAAGTTACATTAAGTTACAATCAAGAAATTATGTTTACTTTAATCATTATGTATATATATATATATATATATATATATATATATATATATATATATATATATATATATATATATCCTCATCTCGAGCTTCGTGAAGAAATTTTTCAATTTCTTCAATTTCTTGCACTTTGGATTTCTTCGCAATATAACCCGTCTTCGTTCTTTATAAAAAAGCTATTAATTTTGTGTACTTTTGAATGTTAACATTGTGCTTGATATTCAATGTAGATTTTAGCATTGAATAACAAGACCACAACGTTGACGATTTTAAACTTCTTGATTTTTCTTAAAAATATGCTAACAAAGCATATTCACTATAAGTTGCCACAGACTTGTCGCTATACCATTTGATAACTCTTTCATATTCCTTCCAGTAGCAACTTTAACATGTTCGGGTAATGAATCCATGAGACCTATGTTCACAATATTAGAATCATCATTTCTTGTACTATTTGTACTTACATTCCAGTTTAATTACTTTATAAATAAAATAAAACAATTCCACTGATTTCTCGAAAGAAAACATTTGAAATTTTCAAATGGTTACTGTCATTTGTCAGTATTGCCAATTTAATTTCAATGAAATTTTTAAACAACAATTTTGTTTATTGATTTTAATAACAATTGACGTCGGCACAAAAAATCTTGTGTTTCACTCTGCCATAAAATGGTTTGCGAGTAAATTTGCAGGCGTCGACTAAGTCTCGGCGTTTACTAGTACTCGCAAACACTAATTTTTTGGCCTATTGATTGAAAAACGCAACGTTTGCAAAACCAAAGTTAACATGTTGAAGGTGTATGCGGAAAATAACTTGGAGCACATTTCAAAGATCCAGGTTTAAACTGAAAGACTGGAACTTGTTAGTGTGCGGACACAGAGAATATAACAAACACGCGCCCTCTTTAGTATGCATTACCTTACCTACTACAAAAAACTGAAGATGGTAGGAATTTTTGTCAGTCAGTAAACAATTTTGTTTGCCACACGTACCTTATCTATTTCAACAATATTATTCCGTTTGTAATTTCAATATGTAGTAGACAGATCGTCATGCCGTAATAGTATTTTTGTGTTTAATCACTAAAACATCTGTCTTTAAAAATGCCAAGATCAAAAATAAATTTAACAAAATTTAATAACATTATAGTGTTAGCGCAAAGTTGTGGTATACTTTAATTTAAAAACTGATAAATGAATTCATGACTAAAAACTTGGCATACCATTTAAAGACTTAGGTTAATCATAATAAATATAACAAAATGACTTACAATGTAAATTAGAAAATTTTGAAGTTTCAAAATTGTTTCAATAACTTTAACAGTTTTAAAAGATATCTACTGACGAGGATAACTGTAAGTGTTATCGAAAGGTTTATATTGTATTACATTAATATACAAATACACCATTCAAGCCAAAAAAGATAATTATTTCAATATAGGTAACTGGTAAATGTGATTATGTCGAAGAAATATGTATAGAATGAATACCACGTGCAGACTATCTACTTTAAAAAATACGAATAATTCCGTTCTTTGTTTACTCTACAAAATATAATAATTATTATAAGTTTTGTTATGAACGAATAAGTTCAAAGGTAAATATGTAATTAAAAATAGCAGTACAGGTCGTAGGTTCAAATCCTACTGAGGTAAACTTTTATTTATGTATTTAATAAAATTAATAATAATTTTAAAATATAATAATGCTTTTAATTATATCTTCATAGATAATATTATCAATAACAGGAATAAATAGTAGTACCCAAAATTTACAAACGGAAAATCATTTCTGATAAAAGTGCAATATAGGGGATTTGTGATCATCAATTAATGAAATCACATATTGTTTCTTTATCCAGCACGATTATTCTGTCACATTCAAGACACACATGCTGAGTTACAGTTAAATCTATTTAAATTTCGATAAACAATTTAAAATTAAATTAAGTATTGAGTACTTTTAATGTGTGCACGATTACCAATTTAAATTAAATCTCCTAAACAAACGAACATAAAAATGCTGTGCAAAATTTAATATTATCATTTAAATTATTTAAAGCATAATCCGCCACTGCAGACCAGTTCGGTTGATTTAATCTGTAAATTATCAAAGTTCCGTTTTGTGGTTCCAATATATACTTTACAACATGAGCAAGATAATTTGTACACTCCTAAAGCTAACAGTGGATTTAAAGCATCTTTAGGTGATCTCAAATGTCAATCTTTCTTGTAGGTTAGTAAGTAGTTGTAATATCATGAGTCATGACTAATTAATATTTTTTCGATTGGTCCGTAATGTTAGTTATGAAAATACGAGAAGCTCTATTAACATTAGCTGGTAATTACTTATACGTCACACGTACACACGCACACACACGTACACACGCACACACGCACACACGCACACACGCACACACGCACACACGCACACACACACACACACACACACACACACACACACACACACATCGTCGAATCTGTTTCCAGTGTCCTACGAAAATAATAATCTGCTAGTAGCAATGTCAGTAAACTGATGAGAGCGAACCAAATAACTATCAGCAATTATAAGCAAAAGGACGTAGGGTTTCACTTGCAACTTGAATATATCTTGTGTATAGGTTTCTTTTTAACACAGAAAACTTGTTTAGTCCACTAGGTTATACCGTTATTACACCCAGCTTTTTCTTGAAAGTAACAGTGTAAGTATCGCAGGATATATGAATATCTAAGTATGTGTATTACATAGTTTTTAACAATTTTACAACGGTGTACATCATTCCAAACCTTTGCATATCGGCAGTATTCTTATTTAAACTTTTAAATTTACAGCCATGTTATTTTTATTAAATCGAAATAAACCACCTTGTGGAATTACAACAAAATAGTCAAACATATTCTTTGTTAATACCAAAGATTTAATCTTGTAAAATTTACAAATTTATTATGTTTGAACTAACACTTCATGGAAAAATTACCGAAATGGTACTGATACAGGAAGGCGCCGTTACAAAGTTAGAAAAATTGAAAAATACTGTTTACATATTGCGTTCGAACATAAAAAGTTTGAATGTGGCAATTTACAACATTTTTGCGACTAGTAATAGCAAAACACATAAATAAACTTATAGGGTGTATCATGACGATCTAAAACTATCGATTTACAAAAAATTGTAGTTTTAAAACTCTGACAATTTGGCAGTGTACTAGTTTCCATGGAGGTATACCAGATGTGATTTTTAATGTACATTTGATCTATAGAAAGAAGAATAATATTTCACAGAATTGCGTAATTGTATTATATTAATACAATTACGCAATTTGTACCTACAATAAATAGTTTTAAGTATTTCAAAAAAAGGTAAATAACGAATAATTTGGTAGTCTTCATGTTTCTAAATAAAAAACACCCCACCATTTTTAATCGCTCTTAAACAGACATTTGCCATGTATCGATATTAGAAACATTTTTTCGAGCACCCTGTATAAAAATTGCCCAAAATTGATTTATTGCATTTAAAAATTTAGCATATGACATGTTACATGTAATTTTTTTATTTTGCTATCGGACCCAAATATCCATTCAATAAAATTTAAGCGATTTAGAGTGTACTTCCGGTCTAACCAGACGTTTCAACTTTTTAAAAATATTTTAGCCCAACGGCCTCGATCGATATTAGTGTACTAACAAATTTTCAGATATTTATTGCTTCTACTTCTTCGTAAATCTTTGATTTCAATTTGTCGTGTTGTATTGAGCGTTTGAGATATACATGCAGTTGAGCAATTGTTTTGGCAGTTAAACATTTCATATTATATGTATTTATCAGAAAATTTCATAAATAGTTTTAAGGGAAGCATAAACAAGTATTTTGAATAAATACAAATTTTTAAATTCAATTGATAAATTGTACCAAAAGTTGGCTCATATATATTTAAAGGTGTAAATTTAAAAAAAAAACTGTCAAATTAATGGTTACTATCGTTGCGTAGATGTGCAGGATATTTTTTTAGGACTATTCAAAATGTACATGAAATTAGCTATAGAAGATCATTTTACCTGTTCCAATATTGTTATTGGTTAGTTAAAAAAAGGTAAAAAGGGCAATATCCAGGTACCTAAAAAAATTTTAAGAAGAGAAAGTTTAATAAAATTTATTAAAATTGCAATCTAGTGTTACCAAGTAATAAATACTGTGATTATTTGAAATCTGTCATTGTGAATGTATTTTGGAAGTTATTGGTCATATAAAGGTGTTTGACCACATTTAATAAATATAGCGTTATACATTTATTTCACAACTGAGCGATCAATTAAAAATTTTTGTTTTAAACTCAAAACGAAGAAATATTTGGGAATTATTGCAGCCTCTCATATGGTTGAGAAAATTAGTTAAAAGATTTATTTAAATCATGAAACTTCACAATTAATTTGACATAACTGGTAATTTAAACATAATGTTTTAATTGTGTATAGTGAATTAACACATAAAGTTAATGACAGCTTCAGAGTTAATCTGCTATAACTGGTAATTCAAGAATAATGTTTTAATTGCGTACAGTCAATTAATACATAAAGTTAATGACAATTTATGTAAGTGCAAGTCTTATTAATACAGTTAACGTAAATTAAAGTAATAATTTAAATTGAAAAGTACACACATGTGTGAGATAGTTATTACGTGATTAAAGTGTTGTCAATCGTACCTCAATTATTAAAATAAGTGATGGATTAGTGAAGAAAATCAATCAAATTTCATAAGATATTAGAACATTATTTACACGTATCACTTTTAGAGATTACGCTATAACTGTGACAGTGAGATGTGCGCACAGGAAAGGTGATTGGATAATTAATAATATAAGTAAGATATTCTGTCACAATTTTGATATAATGACAATGATAGCGTGCTAATACAAAATTCAATTTGTCCTATTTATTGTGTATGTTATTTGTGTAAACAAATATTTCAGTATTGAATTCCAACTTTGGACTTCTATATATATATATATATATATATATATATATATATATATATATATATATATATATATATATAGTTTAAGACCTCTAGATAGCAGAGTCTATAGGTCTAAAATAAGAATTACAGTTGTATTGGACAAAAATAATTATTAATAAACTTGTAATAATTGTTATGGTTAATTTGAAGTTTGAACAAGCTACATTATTTTATTTTTGTTGGTGGTTTCTTCGAATTAGGTCAGTGTTGATAATTTTACTTATAATAAGTTTGGAAATGTACACATAGACCAAACTTAATTTATTTAACTAAGAATTAAGAAATTTCAGATTGTGTAAAAATTAATTGCGAAGTTGACTTTTTGATGTATTTGCTAGATAAAAAAACAAGTTTAATCAACTAATCAATTACATTTGGTTTATGTACTTTAGGTGATAAATAACTGTAAATTATCACCATATTTCATCACACTTCTCTTTGAGCAGAAAAAGAGTACCATGAGATTACGTATGTTCAATATTCATTCAAAATTAAATCGATATTTATTGTTTATATAGTCAGTTATCAAATTAATATAATTAATAAGTCAAATAATATTTTATGCAGGAAAATATATTTTAGTAACCATATAAATCAAAATTTAAGCGGTTAACTTACAAAATGATTTATCCAATCACAACGTAACATTATTTCGAATTGAAAGTAATTTGAAACATTTTGGATAGTGAAATATGATTTTTTATTGGTTCATTTATTAAAGTTGGAATTAATGTGGTTTTATATAATTACAAATTAAAGGGAGCTACAACGTAACCCAAATTAAAAACATCTTAATCTATTATGGACAAAATTTAAATTCTATTAAACTTTGTATATAATCATATCAAATATTTCATACTGCAGATAAGTATTGACCTTGCTAGAAATAACAATCAGATTTATCCATTTTTCTTTTTGTTTTACAAATTAACACAGTTATTGGTGATAATAAGTTATAAACACATTTTTAATTGGAATTAGGAAAGTGATGGCCAGTGATTAGCTAGTTTGTTACACTACAATATATATTTTTTACTCTTTTTAAGAGTAAAATTGCCAAATAGATTTTCAGACTTTAGCTTATCGCTTCTCTTTACTCATATACTTTATACAGTCGGAACGTAACCCTTTATTTTCATACTTATATTGAAATAACTACTATTAGTAACAAACAAATTTTAATATAGCAAAGAGTACATAATAATATTATGCACTCTTTGGTATAGTATTAGTACATACTGTAATGTATGCTAGTGCCAAATCCTTTATACCCTCATCACTTCCAATTCAATAAAATTAGACGTATATGTACGGTAGCAGAATTTTATGTCCTGGATAAGTATTTTCAATTTATTAATCAATCTAGTTGACAGCCGGCGGGTTTTATCCATTTGAATTTGAAATGAGGAGTTTTAATGTCGGCCTGTGAAACACAATTAGTATAATTAAGGGAATTGCATTAGCGTTAAAAAATGTTTTAATTATGTTTTTTATGTTTATGAAACGTTCTCGTTTGGTTGCTTTACTACTTTGTACGAAGCTTTTGTGCTTGTTATCCACGACTGAAGAAATATAAACTCATTTTAGCTGTAAAGAGTATACGAAGGTTAAATGGAAATTATTCAGAATGTAAAATAACATTAAAAGAGTATTTCAAGAATTTTGTATCAGCAGTTACTGTAATATTTATTTTCTCGCTTATAATCAACCTACAACACCGAATTATCTTTGTCGTGAAACCTTTGGTGGATGAATCATGGATCTATAAATTACGGAAAAGGGTATAGAAAAAATGTACATTATAAGTGAAAATCGTATGGGGCTTATTCACTACGTAGCTCAATTGATAAGATTTCTGTAGCAAAAAGCGGTTGTGGATTAACATCTTTTCAAGTAGGATATATCATTAATTTAAATGAAAGTGCACATATTAGTACGACTAATTCTAGCAATAGTACTACAATGCCAATTCCAGTCACATTGGTAATATTCAAAATAACTATAGCGATTTTAATCAAAACCCGAAATTTATTTTCTTTTCATGATCGTATACCTAACAACGTTAAAAATAATGTTACTTTTAAGACAGTTCATAGGGTAATTGATATATATATATATATATATATATATATATATATATATATATATATATATATATATATATATATATATATATATTTGAGATGATAGTTTGCGTGTAAAATATGATGGTTATAAAGAAAATAGTTCATAACAAAGATTACAATAAGATTAGAGCGATGAAATTAGATAAACATATATGTAAGATCGCAAGTTACATAGGTTTATAATAACATATAACTGAGTACATATGTAGTTGTACAGCACATTGTGAGCTAAATGATTCAAGCTTTACAATTATTATATTTTAATCATGGTTGTACAAGAGAATTTTCACATAATTAGTGTCCGATCACCTTCCGAAGATTATGTATTTTCTTTAATATTGTTCATCTTATCCATTTGGAAAAGGTAAAGTCTGTTGTGGTAGCATAATCTGCTTCAGTTCTAAAATAAAATAAATATAGAAGGTATTAGATAACATGTCGATGAAATAAATTGTAATTTTATATAATTTATGAAATTATGAGGAATAATACTGAACAATTAGTGTAAAAGTAACTTACAGTTGTGTTAAAAGGAAGTGTAGCCACATAAATTAACATTGTTGGTGCAAATTAACTAAATGTGTTGAGATGATAGGATATTGATATTTTGATCTCCGATTGTGAGATTGTATTTTAGATTGTTGACTGTGCTGAAGTTAAAGTTAGTGTAACTATATGTTTTTCGGGCCAGAAAATCCAAATATGACCATAGTTTTCCTGTGGAAATTAGAATCAGTTAGATGTAAGTAAATTTCTGTATGTGAAAATGCATAAATAGTATAATTATCATAGCAAAGTAGTTTAAAAGCGAAATAGGACAAATTTTAAAGGAAATTTTATGTAGAGTTTAATGCTTATAATATTTTTAAGAGGTATCCTTGTATAACAAATATATTTGTAAAATTAATAAATTGTAAATTTCTGAAATATGATCAACCAATCAGAATTAATTTCAGGTTTGTTTGTATGGTGTACAAGGTGCAATCAAAGTTGGTGGTTTAAAAAAAATGACACTACTTTTGAAAATGCTCTTAAGAGTCTGTTATTAATCTTGAAGGTGAAAGCATGTTACTTTTGTTTAGAACATGTAATAAAAATTTAAGATTGGCAGGTTTTTCATAACCTAATTTATATAAAACCAAAGCATATTCGCAAAAAGTTAAACTACTTAAAGTGAGGTTAGAGTAATTAATAATAAATGAATTGTTAAATTAGTATTTCTAATGAATTATGAAATATTTTTTAATATAAACAAAATTAATTAAAAAAATCGAGGCTATTAATTTTCTAGAAATTAGAAAAGTTTTAATAAATTAAAAATTGAATGCGGATAATTATTGCATTAAAATTATGCAATATTAAAGTGCTTATGAAAAAAGTTAACACGTAACGTACCTGAAGAAGCTCATGGTCGACAGCAATCACCGTTGTGCCAGCATACTTCGTGGAATCCACAATACAGCTGATTTGGTGAACGGGACTACAACAATTGGAGATCGCCGCAGGAGAAGGAAGAATAATAACACTGTAAGTTATATGAATTTCATATTAGTAATCTAGGTTATGTTTTTGAATAATGTATGTTTACATGTGTACAGAATTTAAACAAATTAGATACCAGTCAGCGAATACGAATGCGATTCATTAAGTACATAATAATATTACTTCAGTTTAAAAAATCAAATTGTACTTACAGTAGCAGTAATTTATTTTGTTTTATTTCGTTGTTCACAACACACAATGCACATATTTACCTTCATTATTTATAAACAGATATCCGCATGCGCGAAATGTGTTGTATAATTGCTTACAATGCAAGGTGTTTGAATAAAACAATTTATGTAGAATTAAAATTTAATTGCAAGACACTGATTGAGTTATCTTATAAAAATTTTAATATGAATGTTTTATTTAATATCACCACAAAACTAATTCATTGAAGCCTATCCCCTGAGAACCCTATCCCCTAAGTCGATATTTAACATAACAAAATTTTGGCACCACAAACGTGGGGCGAATTAGTTTTGTAAATAGTTAGGTTTAAGTTTTACATTTTAGGAGTTAAGTTTTAAATTTCTAAAAGTAGTTATAAAGCAATGAATCGTTAATTAACTTGGGTAGTTAATTCAAATAAGTAGTACGGGTAAGATAATTTAGTGTTTAGGTAAATTACATTATAAATAAATATAGTAAAAGATAATTTCATATATTTAGTTCCTTTGCGTGTATTTTGTATGGAAGATATAGATGTTAGGGTAACAAGGTCAGGTAAGGTGTACGGACCAACGGAACAAGGTTATAAAGCACAAGAAGAAAAGAATATAGAAGGGACGAAAATGTCACATCAGGAAGACCCCGCAAGAAAACCATACATGCAGGAGGAAGAAGAGACGATCCAGAAAATGGAAACTAAAGAAGCAGAAAGTAAAATGATGACTTTTCTATGGCAGATAAATAAAAACATGAATGAAAGCATGATAAAATTAGAAGAAAATTTAGATAAAAGAGGAAGAAGACATGGAAAATTTAGATAAAAAAGGGAAGGAGACAATAAAACATGAATGAAAACACAAATAAAAACATGAATGAAAACTTGAGAAAATTAGGAGAAAATTTAGATGAAAAGAGGGAAGAAGACATGAGAAGATTGGAAGAAAACATTGAAAAATTTAAGGAAAATTATGTAAACAAGTGGCAAAGTTGAAAATGATACGAATAAATTGCATAAGAAAAGGAAGGAAAGAAAGAATGAGAATAGAGACATGCACATGTACGTGCAGGAGAAGATGTGGATTAATATACAAGAAAATAAAGAACAAGTGGAGGAAAAATTAGACAGGATGAGTAGAAATGTAATAAGGAGAACGTAAACCTGCGAGAAGCCACCCTATATATATATATATATATATATATATATATATATATATATATATATATATATATAGTTGACAAAAACTTCTAGGTTTCATGTCATCACCCTTTATACGTCCTTAACAGGTGCGAAATCTGTGAGTATGAAAATAATAAAGCGAAATGTCGATCTACCTACTTCAGTGTTACGTTTAATTTATTGAGTTGATAACTGTGGATCTTTATTACAGTTTGTAAAACTGAATTACTAATAGGCAATCACACCAAAGGCAGCATGCATTTTATCCCTACTTATTTAAAGAATAGTTAATGATAATTTCATTGAAACGAGGCGTTGCAGAGAAATTTTATAAACTCCAATTTGTGTAGCTTAAGAAATAGCAATAACAAAGAGTCGTTTACTTTTTCATTACATTCAAAATAGGTCTAAAAAGAAATTATAACAAAAATTGAAAAATTTTCTTTTAGGAAAATCATTAATGTTAATGCATTTTAACGCGCCACCATTCAGCGATGTACGACAATCACTTCTGTGTCAGAAAACAAAATTTACACAACATAACTTCAAGTTCGGGGATTTCTGTAGTTCAGTTGCCTTGTTAAACAAAATTGGTTCGCAGAGGCATTTCTACTTAACTCTCACCTGTTTAGGATAGATAATAATACAAAATACACTAAGCTCTCCATCCTCAACATACAATATTAGCGGGTTGTTGACGATGTAAATAATAAATACGCAATTGCGAATCGTTGTAAATAAAACCGGACACCCTTTTCTGTACTCACAACCCACACTGCAGGGCACACTCCAATCCCGGCCCTTAGGCCTGCACCCCTGTCAATTGCATATCTTTTACTTTTGACATCTCAACTTCAACTCTCAAAATTTGAACTTCGACACTGAAAATTTATACTTCGCCTGACTCATTACGAATAACGAATTTCTTTCTTCCGTTCACAACAATACATGCAAACCAACGACTTCACACATTTACTTTCCATTTCTTATTTTAACTCGCCCACCAAACAAGGAACCCTGAAAATGACAACCAACCTGCGTCACTCAAAAAAAATTCAACGTCTCTCGTTTCATCAGACCGACTGTAATTAAATACTCGCTTTACAGATCACAGCCCAACCAAAGCAACTAAACTAAAATGCTCACAGAACATTCTTTCTGTTTGGACTCAAGGAAGAACGAGATGTATAAAAATTCTTAAATGTTAAGCAAACATCCACAAGAACGAATTAAAAAGGTTGTCCAAATCGAAGTTACACTGCTGATCGCAGTATAGCCATCTACCAAAATAGCAATATAAAATCTCATCATAACTGTTACATAAGCACACAGTTCCTAGATTTTTAACAACATACAAAACAACAAGCGCTGAAATTTAACTTTATCTAAATTTAAAATAAATTAAACAAAAATTTCATCACATACCGTCACCTACTACAAAACCTAAACAATCACACTGCGTGACAACTTTCAGGAAGTAGTGTCTAAATTTCAAGTAATAGGGCGGTGCAAAATGTTCCAAAATGCCCAATTTGAGCGAAAATGCGCATATTACGGTCTAATCTAAAATCAACGAATCAAATTTCTGTACATCGGAGTGTAGAATTTTAAAAGATCACAAAATTTGTGTATGCAAAATGCAAATCCTTATGAGTTTTGAAAATTACAGCAAACAAGGTGATGGTAAAATGTAATCAATTGATTACCTGTTTTAGTTACATGTGATTATGTAGCAATATGAGCAAAATACCTCTTGTACCTCCCTTGGGAGGGCATGGATTTTATCAATCCTTCTCGTATATTCAACATTTGAATTCATCATCAAGCAGTTTAGTATTTAAAATTTTTATTGAGAATCAAAATATCCACTATATTGCACCTTTATCAGAAATGCCTTTTCCGTTTGCAAATTTTGGGTACTACTATTTGTTCCGCTTATTGATAATACTTTCTATGTAGATATAATTAAAAGCATTATTATGTATTGTAAAGTAATAAGAAACGGAATTATTCGTTTTTAAGGTAGATAGTCTACACATGGCATTCATTCTATAAATATTTCCTCAGATATACACATTTACCTCGCTTGTGGCCGCATCATTGACAAGGAAGCATAACATATACATTATTTGTACGCATATACTATGTTCAAATGGAAAGCAAAATTGCATTGTAGCAATAAAATTATAATTTTAAATGTAACAAAATTTAAATCAGAATTCAAAGCTCTTACTAGTTGACAGCTGTTTTTAAAAACGCCGTAATTAACATAATTAATTTGCATAATTTAAGGGTTTTGTTAAAAACAGATTTTATTTTAGAATAACAATCGAAAACGTTAAAATACCGATACAACCGATCCAATAGATTTTACTGTCAGCCCACTTTTCATCTTGACGGTTTTGCATGATTTAGGAAGCAAATAATAAAATATTCATGAAATCGATATTCGAGTCTGAAGTATTATACAATGATAAGTTAATAGTTAAATTGCTTTGTTTATGAGTTCTAGTATTAAATCATTTTGTTTATCGTATTTTCAAAATTTCATTTTATTACTTTACCTCTGCCGTAAATTAATACTTCAATCTTGATTAAATTTGAATAAAATTTAAATGGCCTCATTTTATTATAATTTTCTTTTTATGACCTTTAAATGCTTTTGGGGCATGTTAGTTAATTGCTATGTAAGCAATGAAATATAAGGAGAGCTTATTTTGCTGAAAACGATTTTATGGAGTACATATAGTTAATGTTAGTCCTAAACAAACCGAAATCCTGTTAAATAATTCATTACGAATTTTTTCTAAAATTGATTATGAATCTAGAAAGCAACATAAACGCGCACGTGCCCTGCTCGTTATTGTCATACACAAGGCTCTTATAACACAAATTTAACTTCCAGATAATTTTTGACAAAGTACGCAACTACAGTACTGGCATTATACGTTTTATACCGACAATATTTTATAGAAAAAGTTCTCTTAAACTCAGAAAGAATTATATAAGAATGTAGCGTCCTACACAGCTTAAGTACTTTCCAACCCACATATTCATATGTAGGTATAAAAGGTTATGTAATCGACATTTTTTGACTATCGATGAATCGACTTATTAGCTCACTTTATAACTGTTGCCCAAGTTTCGTCAAGATTGGCCATGATGTCTAGTGCGTGTGTGTGTGTGTGTGTGTGTGTGTTGTGTGTGTGTGTGTGTGTGTGTGTGTGTGTGTGTGTGTGTGTGTGTGTGTGTGTGTGTGTGTGTGTGTGTGTGTGTGTGTGTGTGTGTGTGTGTGTGTGTGTGTGTGTGTGTGTGTGTGTGTGTGTGTGTGTGTGTGTGTGTTGTGTGTGTTGTGTGTTGTGTGTTTGTGTGTTGTGTGTTTGTGTGTTTGTGTGTGTATGTGTGTTTGTGTGCGTGTGTTTGGTGAGTTTGTGTGTTTGTGTGTTTGTGTGTTTGTGTGTTTGTGTGTTGTGTGTTTGTGTGTGTGTGTTGTGTTTGTGTGTTTGTGTGTTGTGTTGTGTGTTGTGTTGTGTTGTGTGTTTGTGTGTTTGTGTGTTTGTGTTGTGTGTTTGTGTGTTGTGTTTGTGTTTGTGTTGTGTTGTGTGTTGTGTGTTTGTGTGTGTTTGTGTTTGTGTGTTTGTGTGTTGTGTGTGTTTGTGTGTGTTTGTGTTTGTGTGTTTGTGTGTTTGTGTGTTTGTGTGTTTGTGTGTTTGTGTGTTTGTGTGTTGTGTGTGTTGTGTTGTGTGTTGTTGTGTTGTGTGTTTGTGTGTTGTGTGTGTGTTGTGTGTTGTGTGTGTTTGTGTGTTGTGTGTTTGTGTGTTTGTGTGTTTGTGTGTTTGTGTGTGTGTGTTTGTGTGTTTGTGTGTTGTGGTTTGTGTGTTTGAGTGTTGTGTGTTTGTGTGTTGTGTGTTTGTGTGTGTGTGTTTGTGTGTTTGTGTGTTGTTGTGCTTTGTGTTTGTGTGCTTTGTGTTTGTGTTTGTGTGCTTGTGTGTTTGTGTTTGCTTTGCTGTTTGTGTGTTTGTGTGTGTTTGTTTGTTTGTGTTTGCTTTGTGTTTTGTGTTTGGTTTGCTTTGTTGTTTGTTTGTGTTGCTTTGTTTGCTTGTTGTTCGTTTGTCGTGTTTGTTGTTTCGTGTGTTGTGTGTTTGTGTTGTTTGTTGTTTGTGTTTGTGTGTTTGTGTTTTGTGTTTGTTTGTGTTGTTGTTTGTGTGTTTGCTGTTGTTGTCGTTTTGTTTGTGTGTTTTGTTTTCGTTTTCGTTTTTCGTTTCGTTGTTCTGTTGTTCGTTTCGTTTCGTTTCGTTAGTGTTGTTGTGCGCGTTTCGAGTTTGTTCAGCTTTCGCATTTGTATTCGCTTTCGCTTTCGCATTTCGTTTCGCATTTCGTTTCGCTTTCGCTTTCGTTTCGCTTTCGCTTTGTTTGCTTTCGCTTTCGCTTTCGCGTTCGTTTCTTGCTTTCGCTTTCGCTTTCGCTTTCGCTTTCCTTTACTTATGCGCTTCTCGCATGTCGTTTCGCTTTCGTTTCGTTTGCGTTCTATTGCTTCGCTTCTCGCTTCTCGCTTTTCGCTTTCTTTCGTTTCGTTCTCGTTCTTGTTTCGTTCTCGTTCTCCGTTCTCGTTCTCGTTCTCGTTCTCGTTCTCGTTTGTTGTTTGGTATTTTGTTTTCGTTTTCGTTTTCGTTTTCGTTTTCGTTTTCGTTTTCGTTTTCGTTTTCGTTTTCGTTTTCGTTTTCGTTTTCGTTTTCGTTTTAGTTTTCGTTTTCGTTTTCGTTTTCGTTTACACATTTACACAATTTCCTCTAAATATTTGCAGCCGTTTCCGAGATTAGAACAATCTTATCCACAATAAAAGAAAAATTGTATTTCAAGCTACAAAACAAGGATACGGCATCCCGCGCTTAAGTTTGACGTAATACCTAAATTATGCAAAGAATACGACCGGTACAATACAATGTTTTTATTTCGTGATCCTGCGAAATCGTAGCGCTTAAATAGTAAATCTTATAATGATAAAATGGACGCTAAGTGCTAACACAGCAATGAGTGTTTTATATGAAATTTCGGTTATGAACAATCTAAATTTCGTTAGAATATGCACAAAAGACACTAACTAACGGTTTTATCAGATTATAACAGTTCTACAGTAGTGAAATAGTTATGAAGGATGACTAGATTCAGATAATCAACCTAACAAAGAAACTGCAACAAACAGTTTCATCAACAAAGGTAAACAGTGCAGTAAAAATTCTTTATACTATAGTTAATTTAATTGCACTTTTTCTTTTGTGAAGAGTGTGGCGATCACTGCTGAAAGCAGCTTACAGCATATGACAGGTTAGGAAGCGACACAATTTTTTTAATACATGCGACAACGGAGTATTCTGACCTGGTGTTGACGAATAATGATACTTTAGCCTTGGTTAGTGCATCTGCGAAGGTTTCGGGTCGTAGGTATCGAACAGCCAGCCAGATCACATTATCGTAAACTACAAACGAGGAGAAAATAGTAATAAAATTCAATGCAAAACGAAGTATACACGACGTCTATTCACAAGATAAGCAACAGATATTCAACGAATACTCAAAGGAGCTAAAGATAAGTTAAGATAGACAATATTGTTGTTTACCTCTTTAGAGAGAATGCGAGCTGTAGTGATGGTTTAACACGATCTGGTTAAATCGTAATTTTTTTTTAGACGGGCGGTTTTTGATTATTGTATTTTAATCTACTTTTACTTTTGTGCAGGTAACATTTTTCTACATCCGCGTCAATAGCGATTATATTACACACAGATAAAGAAATATTTTGCATATGAAGATTTCGCTATAGAAATGATGTTAAACATCGAAGAAACAGCGAAAAGAGAAATTTTCTAAAAATGCTTGCAATTCACAACAACGGCGGCTTGAAAAGAAGGCACACTTCAGGAAGAAATTTTTCAACTCAATTTTCTTATCAGAATCATTGCATATATATATATATATATATATATATATATATATATATATATATATATATATATATATATATATATTTAAATAAAGACTTTTAGTAAGA
>JARFJB010001034.1:42500-56525 GCA_036346205.1 Vesta saturnalis | reverse complement strand
TTGAAAGGGAAGCCGAGTTAAAAAATTAGTCGAGGTCACCAAAGTAGTTCGCGCACGTGTTATTATGGTAACGTAGGAAAATAAAAAATGTGTCATTTCGCATATTGTTATTAATGCGCGGACCTCGTCATTTTTTGACGTTTGTAGAAAAAAATAATCATATCCTTCCATTTTAAATTTTCGAGAAAATTAGACAAAACGCCATCTAACGACTAGAAAATAAAAACTAATCCGACCATGCACCCAAGAAGCCTGTCTCAAACCAGATTCAGTTTATAAAAATAGGTTGAATTAAAAAGAAGTTATGGCATTTTTTCCAGTAAAAATTTACCTTTCTTCCCTCCCCTTATTTAACAAAATAGAGAAAAATACTTAAAAAAGAAAATTTGTCTAACCTTACGTAGTTTATAATAAAACTATTTTGGACAAATCTTGATTATGTCGATTTAAGAGAAAAAGCCAATTTTCTAATGTAGTGTTGGTGTATTCCGCTTAGCGGCCATCTTTGGAACTTGAAAATAACTGCCTTCGTAGTATTTTTTCTCCAATATTGTCTGATTGACAGTTCCCGAGTTATAGCACCTGTTCATTCTTAGTTGGCCACCCGGTAAAATGGTTATATGCACACACCTAGAAAAAAATGTGTGCGGTTTAGATGTGTGAAGATAGCCGGCCCAATTTTGAATAATATGATTTAAGCTTATGTATAATTAAGCACTGATTATGCGCCATTTTGCGTTGTTGAGATTAAATTTGGCGCCCAATAGGAAATCAGTTGTAGCAAAAATTACATAAGCACGGCTAACTTCACGGAGCCGCAGTAATTAAACGCTAATCATACGCCATTTTGCGCCGATACACTAAATTATTACGCCTCCAAAGGAAACAAGTTGCTTAAAAAATTACATCGACAAAGTATTATACCCATATGAATTAATTGATCTTTTCTTGCACAATAATTAGACACCCCTTATGTGCTGCTTTGCGCCCTTGAAATAAGGTTCTGCGCCCTTATTGGACAGAAATTACTGTAAATTTATATTGACACCGCTAACCGATAGCCGACGTCCAGTGTTAGTTGGCCACCCGGTACATACAATATTATTACAATGGTCTAATTTATTTTTGTTCATTATTATGTTGTATGTTTAATTTTTAAGTGTTTTCGGTTTCGTTTTGAACCTGTAAACATAATGTAGGTTGGTAAAATTTAAACCTCATTTAGCGTACGCTTATAATAACCGTGAAATTTTAACAAATTTTTTTCTGAATTTGCAAGGTCAAAAATTTGCAACATTTAACAGTGTGAGCAACGTATGAATGCAACAATTATATATATATATATATATATATATATATATATATATATATATATGCATCTTTATCTAGGTACTCTGATTATAGTGATTGATTTATACTGTATCTACAGGGTGTCCTAATAGTGCGGTAAAGTTCTTTTATAGCGTTATTATAATAGATACGAAAAAATTATAAAAGCACAATTGTTAAGCATCTCAAGTTGCTTAATCCAAAATTATTTATAAATATACAGGGTACTCTATAGCTTCAAACCATTTTAAATGGCATCACATATACTTTTAATTTATTACAAATTATTATTAATTTTATTAAATACATAAATAAAAAGTTCATAACAAAAACTTACAATAACTTTTAATTTATGATTGAAGTCAGCTCGTTTTTACAAATCTGCTGATATAATGTTTGATTGGAGTATACCGAGGATTTTAAAAGTTATGGTCACTTTAAGGTTAAAATCGTCATAAATTCAGGACCCCGTATCCTTTATAGTGTAATCAGTTTTCTGCATTTTATGACAAAGATTATTTTTTGTAAGTGAAGTTTACCAGATCAATCTTGTTTCGCAATTATTATACTTTGTATACAGGGCGAGTCAAAACGCAGATCTGTACTTTTCTCACTTAACTTGAATTGAACACCCTATATTTTTTGTGCTCTCTAGGAAGCCACTAAATGACCGTTTCATTTTCGTTCACATTTCCCTATACCTAACTCCGACGGTTTCTGTGATATTTTCCTTTTATTAACAAAATCCAGTTTTTTTATTTAATTTTTGATTTTATCAAGTTAGCTATAAATTACACGAACTGTTTTACTAGTTTTGGTAAAAATCAATAAATTTTTCTTTTTACCTTTCCCTATTTTACTTCAAAATTGTAAGAATATAAATAGGATAAATACTTTTATTAAAAAAGACTAAAATGGATTGTGATTTCATCATAATTTGAATCATTATTTAATAAGTACTCTTTTTTGTTATGTGTGCCTTTAGTGATAATAAACACATTATAAAATTTAATTTAATTTAAATAGAATTCGTACTAACAGAAACTCATTAACAAATAATACCAAAAAATAAGAGGACCAAATGAAAACGTTTATCACAAATATTCAAAATAACCTCCATTGACATCAATACAATGTTGTAGTCTGTCTTCAAAATATCGTTGCACATTTTGAAGCATATGAACATTAATAGTTTGAAACGCGTCTCGTATTCTTTACTTCATGTCTTGCTGCGTTGTCGGTGAAATTTTATACACTTCATTTTTAAAGTAACTCTACATAAAAAAATCAATTTTAGAAAGTCCCGGTGATCTAGAAGGCGAGCTAAACGGTCCGCCCTTCCTATCCATCCTATCCATTTTTGATTTTATCAAGTTAGGTATGACTTACACGAACTTTTTTATGATCTGTTATGGTAAAAATCAATCAATTATTCTGTTTATCTTTGCCTATTTTATTTTAAAATTATTAATGTAAAATTGCAAGTATTTAAACCTTCACAATAATTTTTATCACAAAATCTAGATCACTTTGACTGTCAAAAAAACATAGACAATTAGGTAACAATTAGATTTATTGTCATTCTGAATTGTGAATTCTGAATTTTCCAAGAAATGAAATGATTAATATGGTCCTGGTATTTGGTGCAAGTGACGAAAATATCCTACTAGCAACGAGAATGTGTAAACAACGATTTCCTAACTGCAGACAACCGACAAAAAAATCGTTCGAAAAATTAAGTGAACGATTTAGACGCACAGGTAATGTTGTTTATGAAAAAAGGGAAAGAGAAAAATTTGCATTAAATCAAACAATAATCAGTTTTTTAGAGTTACAGAAGATCCTCATATCAGTGTCCGTCAAATAGCAATGGTGTCTGTTGTAAGTAAAAGGTCTGTGTATAGAATTCTCAGAAAACACAATATGCATCCTTATCATATTCACCTCCATCAGGAATTACGAGATGAGGATTATCAGCGAAGAATAAACTTTTGTGAATGGGCCTAGGACAAAATTCAACGAAAAATTGACTTTTTTGATTTTGTATTATTTGGTGACGAAGCCACTTTCCATAGAAATGGGTGTGTCAACAGACACAATTTTTATTATTATTCAACAACTAATCCTTATCATACTGTAGCACGCAGCTAAACACAATGGTTAATTAATGTTTGGGACGGTACTATAGGCGACTATGTAGTAGGGCCACATTTCGTTGATTGTCGAGTAAATAGTAGGGTTTATTTAGATTTTTTACAAAATTACGTACCCCAGCTTTTGCAACATGTTCCCCGTAATATACGCAATCAAATGCGGTTTTTACATGATGGGGCACCAGTTCATCATACCGCTCCAATTCACAACTACCTGAACAACGTGTTTCTGAACAGATGGGTAGGAAGGGGTAGACCATTTAGCTGGCCTCCTAGATCATCGGGACTTTCTAAAATTGATTATTTTATGTGGGGTTACATTAAAAATGAAGTGTATAAAATTCCACCGACAATGCAGCAAGACATGAAGCAAAGAATAAGAGACGTATTTCAAACTATTAATGGTCATATCCTTCAAAATGTGCAACAATCTTTTGAAGGAAGACTATAATATTGTATTGATGTCAATGAAGGTCATTTTGAACATTTGTGCTAAAAGTTTTAATTTGGTTTTTTTTATTTTTTTGATATTGTGTTAATGATTTCTATTTAAATTAAATTTAATTTTATAATGTGTTTATTATTACTAAAACCACACATAACAAAAAAGAGCACTTATTAAATAATGATTCAGAAGAAATCACAATCCATTTTAGCTTTTTTTAATAAAAGTATTTATACCATTTATATTCTTACAATTTTAAATTATGTATTTTAAAGTAAAATAGGGAAATATAAAAAGAACAATTTATTGATTTTTACCAAATAGATCGTAAAAAAGTTCGTGTAATTCATAGATAACTTGATAAAATCAAAAATTAAATAAAAAGACTGAATTTTGTTAATAAAAGGAAAATATCTCAGAAACCGTCAAAGTTGGGTATAGGGAAATGTGAATGAAAACGAAATGGTTATTTAGTGGCTTCCTAGAGAGCACAAGTGAAATAAGGTGTTCTATTTAATTTAAGTGAGAAAAGTACCGATCTGCGTTTTGACTCGCCCTGTATACAAAGTATAATAATTGCAAATAGTTGATGTGGTAAACTTCACTTACTTACAAAAATAATCTTTGTCATAAAATACAGAAAACTGATTACATTAGAAAGGATACAGTGTCCTGAATTCATGACGATTTTAACCTTAAAGTGAGGATAACTTTTAAAATCCCGGTATACTCCAATCGAACGTCATATCAGGAGATTTGTAAAACGAGCGAGTTCAAACATAAAATAAAATATGTGATGCCATTTATAAAAGTTAGTTTGATAGGTTTGAAGTTATAGAGTACCCTGTATATTTATAAATAATTTTGATTATGCTTAACAATTTTTCGTATCTATTATAATATCCCTATAAAAGAACTTTACCGCACTATTGGGCATCCTGTATGTCTAATTTTTTTAGAATGAGGAAGTTGGTTAACGTTTTATTAAACAACTACACAAAATTGTAAACGTTTTAATTCTGTAATTGTTAAATTGAACGATCCCGTTCATACCGTACCGTAACACAAAATACAAATACAAAACCTTTTGTACATTAATCGACCAATGATATGAGCGGAAACTTTAAAAGTTCCTTTTGTATAGGCAACAATCAATGTGTGCTGCTCACCTGCCGCGTTAGTGATAGGTACCTTTAGTTTATTTACTAAAGCCTGTCCGGTAGAACTGAACGGGTATCGGATTAACAAGGAGGATTGTCAATATATGGTTCTATTGTGCTTGAAACCGCCTTAATGCTTTGCTGTCTCGTACTTATTGTACGTGACAAAGAAAGATGGATATATTATGAATAATGCCTCCGAACAAAAGCGTTACAACTTTCACATAATGACAAGGCAATAAGAATCAGATGCAGTAAATAGAAATTCAATAGGTATAATAAATGCCAGTGGTTCTCAACACTGCTTTAACATTACATTTAAAATTATGGAAGAATGCAAGTTTTTATAATAACATTTATGCCATTCATAATAATGAATATTCGATTAAGTATAGGTATTTCAATTTACATTTAGAAAGTTCATTGTATACCTAAGTATGGTAATGACGTTTTAGTGTATAATTACAAAAGAATCCAAATAAATATGCAACTTAACAATAAGTAATTAATAATAGATTATTATACCATTTAGTAGGTACTATAGGTATAATAACAACTGCAATATCTATATTATCATTATTCGAGTAAGCGTTTATATAACTATTAATATAATGCCGAAAATTGAGTAAAGAAATTCCTGAATTAGTTTTAAATACAGTCGATTATTTTAAAGAAGAAAGAAAATGGTGTCCACTATTATCACTGAATAAACGAGATCTTAATACGTGAAAGCATTAAAAAAAGTTAGTGCGGAAATATGGCAAAATGTATTGATCATACGGATAAAATAATTAAAGATACTTTGTTAATGAAGAGATTGGGATAAGTAACGCTCTTATTTTCACAGTTAAATAGAAAGTGATGACGATGATCTTTCAAGATTTGGATGACTAGTAAGTGATGAATCTAAGCCGAATGACAATTATAATTTTACATTTAATTATAAAAGTATATCTTTGTAATTTAATTAATATTTACTAACTATAATAAAATGTAGTTTTGTTTATAATTTAAGTGAAAGTTCAATTGAAATTACTTATAGGTAATAGTAATCGATTATTATTTTATTATACAAAAGTTGCATTTACAAATTATATAATGTTAAAGCATGTTGAGAACCACTGGCATTTTATTATACCTATTGAATTTCTATTCTACCTGCATCTGATTCATTGCCTTGTCATTATGTGTAAAGTTGCAAACGCTTTTGTTCGGCAGAAATAGAGGCATTATTCATAATATATCCTCTCTTGTCACGTACAGAGAGCAAAATTCGTTTCAAGCACAATAGAACCATATATTGACAATCCTCCTTGTTAATCCGATACCCGTTCAGTTTACCGACATTTTAGTAGTTAGAACATTCAGCGAACGCAACAAAGTCGTAGTATCAACTGAGGCATTGTTATTTTAACTCAAACATTTAAATCTAATTTATTCCTGCGGTTACACTTTCTACATATAAATATTTACAGACATATTTAAAAAAATTTTACATTGGTTTATGTTTAATTACACAAAGTGAAATCGATGGAACGTCCGTTCTTCTTTTCAACTATGTTTTCTTTGTTATTAATTTATCGCAAGTGAAGTATGGTTCCTCCCTAAAAAGAGTTCTATGGTTGTAGTCCACGATTTTCATTTATACTATAACAAAATTGTAGACTTAAATTAAAATCTCCATTTTTAAATTTTTAAGTAGGCTGGATACGTAATTCTTACAACCTGTATGTATGAAACCATTGTCAAAGCGCTGTTCAATTCAATACACGCCTCTAACTCTGTAAGAACCCTGCTGTTACAACAACCATGCTGATATTTAACAACTGCACGATTACACTGTGGAATAACGTAATGAATCATGAAAGCATAACATAGAAAAAGGCGATAATGAAACGACATGTCTGGTCGGCCTAAAACTCAAACCTTCAAAAGTTGACAGTTTGGTTGGGCTGTCACACGCGCATACATTATTAAAATTTGCTTTGGTTTCTAGTAAGTTATCACAAGGAATGTATTAGATTAGATTGTTACATTCATAAAAATTCACTTCCTCATTACACTTCAAGTTACTAGCATAATGATATTACGGTTTCTCTCTTAAATTTCTCATTCAAGTTCTCTTTAAAGTTGCTTTTTACTTGATAAGTAAACTCCTTATTGTCTTTAAAAATGGATGACAGTAATTGGTTTAATTTAAATACGCCCGCTGTTTGGCGTTTTCTGGATCATAAAGTCTATAAAGTCGTCCTGCCAGAATATGCTGCTAAACAAAATGGCAGAAAACTTTATCTACTAGAAACTTCCTCTCGATATGTCACGATCTCGGTTATGCAAAAATTCCTTGATTTGTGAGGTAATTGAGTAATTGTTTCATACGTTATTTTTCTGACTAAATTTTGTTTACATCATCACTATCAATACATTAATAATTACTTTAATAACAAATAACTAACATCACTGGGAAAAATATTTTCTACTTAGAAACAAGTATAGCTTATTTTTTGTACTAGCGAAACTATCTCTAACTACGGATCTCTATTTGAGGTATGAATCCTTGTACTTGTTTTTCTATTGTTATATGTAAACATTACAGAACCGGGGGCTCAAGGAACATTCTACTTGGTGAGTGATCGTACATACATTTCTGTATCCCCAACCACTGAGGATTTGTTTGATGAGAAGATTCTTTTTTTACATCCCTTCAACTTCTAATCAGAATACTAAATATTAAAGCTCTTCGATATTTTCGATATTTTTAGAATGCCATCTCTAGTTTTATGGCTTATTGTTATAACCCTCTGACTTTTATGCTTTAATCATTAGTAGAAAGTTTTTAACTTCTCTGTTTAGTCAGTGTACCACTGTCCTCAATCCATTTCATTTGGTTTTGTGACCTTAAACGTTAAATTTGTTGCCTATCAGTACGGTATAATGTATCAGATATTTTTGGTTTTGGTTTAAGTAACTTTAATTTAATTAACATTACAAGTCCTGTAATAATAATCCAGCTATTAGCGATTACAGTAATGTTAGCTTTAATTAATCCCGCACTTCCGTATACACTATCGCGTTTCTTTACGCAGTTTTTAAGATAAGATTACAAATATTCAGCATCGACGCTTAATCGAATTTATTTTCCTGTTGCCGTATTAGCTGCCTAGGACGACCAGCTTGAATCACGTTAGAGTCAAATATCCAATTTCAAGTAGACGAACTTCAACAGCACTTATTGTTTTATGATCAGGATATCGACTAGTGGGGAAAAGTTGGCGGTACAGACGCTCTGCAGCCCGAGCATTATTATTACAAACGCCAAGTAGTTTAATAATACCTTCTGGGCATTATAATAGGTATGAAAACTTACTTGTGTTTCCTTTGTTCGTCAGTTTAAAATTGAAATATTTTGCAATCAAACACACAAAATGTCATATACTGTCTTCGTCAAGGGTGACTTAATTAAAAATAAACTATCTTTACCTGGATACCTATTTCAAGAACTGATTTGTCAAAATACCTTCATTGCGATCCTTATGATGGCCACAATTTCGTAAGGAGGAAATTTTAGAAAACTTTGACGTAAGTGATTTTCGACATTTTTTTGGCCATAGAGTATCCCCGGTGGTTGGGGAGTTAATTTTGGGACACATTGTATATTGTTTTGGGACAAGTCTCAGGTTTGTATTTAGTAGTATTTTATAAGGTCGGATAAATCTTTATGTAGCAACTCATTCCATTATATATTCTGATATTGTCTCAGGGTTTATAATGAAACTGTTGAAATGATTAAACAAGTGTGGGTGTAAATATTTAACTTTTTATACCAAAAGTTATGTATAATATTATTATCAGTACCCGATGATTTCCAGTAAGTATTTTCTGAAAACTATGCCACGAAAACACCAAATGGTCTAAGTATTGGAATGTCTTAATATAAGATGGTGAATAGAATAGGCATATAACCGTGCGATACACCTGCGATGTGTAGGAGTAGATCGAAGATTAATTGTAATCGGAACATTTAGATTTATGTAAAAGACAAATAACAAAATTCGAAAGATAAGTATCTTAGTTCAGTGCTAATGATTGAATGCTTTAGTGGTATTTGTGAGCAGCTTCAACAAGGGATCGTAGCATGCTGTGTTTGTTCTGAATCCAAAGATCAATCATGTGATGCTATATGTAACTGAAAATCCGACAACATCGACCAGAAATATCGATCTAAACACTGGTGTGGCGAAAACTACAGCACATTGTATTTTAACCAAGAAAAAAATTCGCCCTTACAAATTTACAGTTTGTCAAGGATTGATGCCGGGCGATCAAGACAGACGCAGAGGATTTTGTGAATGGTATACGAGGCAATGCCATATTGATGAACATTTTCCTTACAAAATAATTTGGTCTGACGAAAGCATGATCACCAATAATAGTGTATTTTCCATTGCCATCTTTCATAATTCTAAATGAATTCGTTAGTTAATTTTATAAAAGTATTATTAACACATGAAAAGTTCAAATCGATTTATATCGATAACGGTGCGTCATAGCGACTTCAGACAAGAGTATTATTCTTTTATGAAAAAATCGTAATTTTTTTAATTTTATGTTAAAATTGCGAAATTTTGAAAAACAAAAAACTTAGGAATCACAATGTCCAATGCCCCGTCCAAACGAGCTGCTTATGAGTACAACTAAAGAATCATATTCACGCCATACGATTGGGCATATTCCATTAAATAAATGTACAGAACGCTATAATTTAAAGGGAACCCATTTTGAAGATATTTGAATTAAACCGATGTTAGGGCGCTATCTTCCAAGAGGTCCATCTCTCTTAGGAAGTGTTTTTGTATTAAGGTAATTTACGTTAAATCGACATAAAATAAAATATATATACACACACACGCACACGCACACGCACGCACACGCGCACACGCACGCGCACGCGCTCGCGCACGCGCACGCACACGCACACGCACACGCACACGCACACGCACACGCAACGCAAACACGCACACGCACACGCACAGCACCGCACGCCACGCACACGCACACGCACACGCACACGCACACGCACACGCACACGCACCCGCACGCCCACGCCCACGTACGCGCACGCGCACGCCCACGCCCACACACGCGTACGCGCACGCCCACGCCACACGCACACGCACACGCACACGCACACGCACACGCACACACACACACACACACACACACACACACTAGATATTAATTTGGCAAGAACCTGTCAAAAATTTTTCTCTATATATTTAATTTAAAAAAAAATAGTATAAAGTATTTTAAATTAGAAATATCTGTGATTATAAGATTTTTCTAGTTTAAATTTCATATTAAAATGTCGGATGATGTTAATATATCCGAAGAAACAAATATTGAAGAAGCTTTACAAGTTATAATTAGTGTCACTGAAAAAAGTGGAAATTTACGAAAGGATTTGAGGCAAAATATTTTGGAATCGGTTTGTAATTTGAGAAAATCTTATAATAACATTATTAATTTATTGAAAGAAAAAATTAATGATAATAAAAATTTAGAAAATGAAGTTTCAAAATCAAATGCCAAAATTGACAATGTGAATGTAATAAAAAAATCATTTGCTGATATTGTGAAGGTTGATACAATGAAGCAAGAAAAACCAAAATTCAAAGTTATTGTAAAGTCGAAATCTAACCAATCTGCCGAATGTGTAAAAACTGTTATAAAGAGTAAAATAAATCCAGTTGATATGAAGGTAGGGATTAACTCCTTAAAATCAACTAGAGATGGAAAAATTATAATAGAGTCACAATCTAAAGAAGAAATTGAAATTATAAAAAGATCTATAGACGAAAGATGTAATAATGAACTTGAAGCTTATACACCAAAATTAATTTTACCAAAGATGGTTGTTTATAATATACCAGAGGAAGTAAATTTAGATAATGTGTCTAATGTAATTATTAATCAAAACAGTGATTTAAATCTAAAATCGGAGGATATTTCACCAAAATTTATATTTTTTGATAAAAAACGTCACAGAAATTTGGTAATTGAAGTTCAGTCAGGAGTTAGAAATATTCTTATTAACAAAAAATTAAAGATGATGTGGAACATTTGTAATATTAATGATTTCATTTCCATTAGAAGATGTTTTAAATGCTCAAGATATAATCATGATGCAAAAATTTGTAGTGGTGATTTAACATGCCCTCTTTGTTGTGGAGATCACAAAATTCAAGATTGTACAAGCTCTATTGAAGAACACAAATGCATAAATTGCATTAACCAAAATAAATATACCAAGAATTCAGAATTAGAAATTAAACATTCCTCTTTAAGTAAAGATTGTCCATGTTATTTGACAGCTGTTAATAGATATAAACAATTAATAGATTATTAATGTTTTTAGAACAAAATAATAGAAATAGGAAAGTTATCAGTAACAATTTTGAAGAAAATAAAATAACTAAACTATCTTGCATGCAATTAAATGTTAATCATTCAAGAAATGTAACTCATAATATTATGAATTTAATATTGGAAAATGTAATTGATATAATATTTCTACAAGAACCTTATATATTGAATAACAAAATTACTGGAATTTTAAATAACATTAGTGTATATAGTTTTGGAAAAAGAAAACGAACTGCAATATTAATTAATAATAAAATGATTGATGCTATTTTAATTAATCAATTATCTGATGAAGATTGTATTGTTATTGAAATTAGGTATTTTACTTTAAAAATGTTTATTGTTAGTATGCATTTCGACATTAATCAAGACATTAATAAGGATTTAGAAAAAATGGAAAAAATTATAAATTTTATTAATGGATTTGGTTGTATATTTTGTATTGATGGTAATGCTAGATCAACTTTTTGGAACGATGTTATCACAAATTCGAGAGGTAGGAAATTAGAAGACTTTTTAGTTTTAAAAGATTTATATATAGTTAATACCTTAGATGATACTCCTACATTTTTAAATTGTAGAGGTAGTAGTAGAATAGATTTAACCTTTACCAATAATAAAATTAGTTCATTAATTAAAGATTGGAGGTGTAATGAATATGAAAGTGGCTCTGATCATAGCATTATAGATTTTAAAATAAATTGTCATCAAAATCATAATTCACTTAAAATATTTCATATAGCAAAATTCATAACTTCAAATGATAATTATGAAAAATTTGACCAAAATTTAAGAAACAACTTTATAAAGACATTCCATTGTAATAATTTCGAAACGAATTTAAATAATCTAGATTTAGAATTATCTAAGTTAGTTAAATCTACACTTAATTTAAACAGATTTATGAATTTATTTCAACAAACCTTAATTTATACTTGTAAACAATCTTTTAAATTTTCAAAATCCAAAATAAAAACGTTTCCAAAAACTGTACCTTGGTGGAGTATGGAATTAACTATCTTGCGTAAAAAAGTAAACGCTCTTAGACGAAGATTTCAAAGGACCAAAAATAATGAAACTCTTAGACAAGAAAGAAGAAACATTTATTTAGAAGAAAGAAAACAGTATATGTTAAAATAAATAGTAATAAATTTAAATCCTGGAAAAATATTTGTAATTTAACAAATTCTTCTAATCCCTGGAATTTAGTTTATAAACTAACTTCTAATAAAGTTAAAATGTTTCTGTATTAAGTACGTTAAAGAAAAATGATGGTAATTACACTCAAGATCTAAATGAAACAATTGAATATCTAATGAATAATATTATTCCAACTGATAACATGGAAACTGATACTAATTGTCATACAGAAATTAGACTAAGAATAGTTAAAGATTTAGAAACTAATAATGATACAAAATTTACAAAACAAGAAATTGAAAGAGTAATTATAAAGTTAAATAACAATAAGGCTCCAGGTGAAGATGGAATGAACAGTAAAATTATATTTAGATTATTTTATACATTTCAAAATTTTCTCACAACCATTTATAATGAATGTTTAAAAAGAGCAATATTTCCAACAATTTGGAAAAAATCTATTATTATACCAATTATTAAGCCAGGAAAAGAAAATGATGAAGATTTATCAAAATTTAGACCAATAAGTTTACTTAATATTGCCGGTAAAGTTCTAGAAAAACTTCTGATTAATAGAATTATGTTTTATTTATATTCCAACATATTATTAAATTTAAACCAATTTGGATTTAAACCTCAATCAAGTACTATAAATGCCTTAATTGCTTTAAAAGATGATATAGAGTCAAATCTAAGTAGGAATAAAGATATCATTATAACAAGTTTAGATGTTAAAGGAGCCTTTTATGCTGCTTGGTGGCCTTCTATTTTAAATACCTTAATAAATTTTAAATGTCCAAGAAATTTATATAACCTTAGTAAAGATTATTTCAGTTCAAGAAAAGCTACAATTCAATTAAATTACGTTTCAAAAGAAAAAATTATAAATAAAGGATGTCCACAAGGTTCATGTTGTGCTCCTGGTTTTTGAAATATTCTTTATAATTGAGTTCTTAATTTAAAATTACAAAAAGATATAAAAGTGATTGTTTTTGCTGATGATCTTATTATTATTACAAAAGGAAACAGTATCATTGAAACAGAAAATTTAACAAATATTAATTTAAAAGAAGTTTTAATTTGGGCAAAAAATAACAAAATTCTTTTTAATGAAAAGAAATCTAAAGTTATATTAATATCTAAAAGAAGATCTGTTAAAAATATAAAAATTAACATATATTTAAACCACAATGTATTAGAACAAGTAACTGAAATGAAGTACTTAGGAATTTTTATAGACTCCAAATTTACGTTTGATAAACATATTTCTTATATTTCTTCAAAATGTTCAAGATTTATTAATATTATATCAAAATCTGCCAAAATTAAATGGGGTTTAGGTAGTAATATTTTAAAACCATTTATAAGGGTGCTA
>JARFJB010001034.1:0-40000 GCA_036346205.1 Vesta saturnalis | reverse complement strand
AGTGCAACGTTGCCACTTCTACCAGAAACCCAAGGCATCTTTGAAAATTCAAATTGAATACCCTGTATGTTATTGCATTTTCGGATTCTGCATAAAATTCTAAGCAACTTTTGTTAATATTTCCCTATACCCGTCTCTAAGCGTTACATAAATGACCTCTAAAATAAAATAATAATCTGACCAACCGCACACTTAAAAATAAAAATCGACTGGTTTCGGAATTTTTTTCTGGTTTTATTTGGTTTGAAAGCTTTATCTCCACATCCAATCATAATTAATACTTCAATTCGTTGTGTTTCACTTAACGGTGCCATTATTATGAATTAATTATCAGTTATTCACTTAGTACAAATACCTACAATGTAATACCATTAAGTACTGAAGTAAGTAGTAAGTGTCTTAAATTTGACTCGTGCCAACTCGATATCTAAAAATCTATTCCTTTTGCTACTTTCTTTTCGTTGTCAGTTTTAAACTGAATTATTTCTGTATTCTTGATACTAAACTGCTCGACATATGAAGTGAATCAGTTTTTTTCCAAAGATTATTATGACGGAACTTGCAAACCAAATAAAATCAGAAAAAAATTCTGAAACCAGTCGATTTTTATTTTTAAGTGTGCGGTTGGTCAGATTATTGTTTTATTTTAGAGGTCATTTATGTAACGCTTAGAGACGGGTATAGGTATTAACAAAAGTTGCTTAGAATTTTATGCAGAATCCGAAAATGCAATAACATACAGGGTATTCAATTTTAATTTTCAAAGTTGCCTTGGGTTTCTGGTAGAAGTGGCAACGTTGCACTTTTGAAAATAGTTTTATAAGATAGATCATGGCCTATTATGTCTACATACCAAATTTGGAATAGGTGTCTTTTTTAGTTCGCTAGTATTTTTATAGAACAACAATAATCTTGAATCACCCTGTATACGTAACGAAAATACTCAAAACTATTGCTATGGCTGATTAGATAATTAAAAGATCTCTCAAAAGTTCCATTGCAACAACTCCCCCTTCCATTAAAGAAAATCATCAATGACGTCATCACGCTTACATAGGTAACCTCAAAAATAAATTAATAACCTGATTTTTCTCTGAAGTTGCCGATTTAAGAATTATTGAGTTTATTCCATAATTTAGTTGCTCACTGATATATATATATATATATATATATATATATATATATATATATATGTACCGACAGTATATACATGGTGTGTATAAACTGGCGCATTTTCTAATCGTGGCGTTAATCTTTGGACAATTCTGAGGCGATTCTATTCACAAAAATGTCGGCTCGTCTTCCGTTTCTTCACACGAGGTCAGCAAAGTTGGAAGCAATTGATGTCAAAAGTAGAAGAAAATGGTATTTGTTTACAAAGAATTATAGCTAAATCTATTCGGAGTAACTTAAATGAAATCAGGTTTGAAAAGAATAAGTTTTAAAGTTTTCTAAACTTTGCAAATTTTAGGACTAATCAATTTGCAAACATACAGTTATAGCCTCGTGAAAATCATCTTTCAAATGTGACAGTTCTGTCATAAGTTTCACAGTTAATATTTTTCGCTGCTTTTCCAGAACCGTCCAGCTAATCACGCCTGCAGTGTTGAAGCGAGTTATCCTTACCATCCAGCACCGATTAAAGATTTGTATCAACGTGCATGGATATCAATTTGAATAATTTCTTTGAAGTAATACAAAGCGAAATCACAACGGTTGTTTCATTATTTTTGATCCATCATCCATATTTCCATATGACTTTATATATTTTGTTGATAAATTGCCACCTGTTGGTGTCTTGATGATTAACGCCAGCGTTGCCTTTTAATTTTTTCTTGCAATTGCTCGTTTGAAGAAACGAAACGCCACGTGTAGAAAATGCGCTAATTTATACACACTCTGCATATAGTGTGTCCCAGAATGGAGTTGACAAGAAGAGGAAAACGTTTATTATTGATTTTAGGACAAAAAGTTATAAATATGTTAATGGTATAAGGTATAAAAAGTGTTTTAGTAATATAAATAAAGAAATAAGTGTAAAAATGTTCTCCGAACAAATCCTTAAACTAACTAGAGATACAAACCATTCACCAAAAATAATGCTTTTGACTCAGTCGGTTGATTAACGTAGGGTGGTTCAATCCTTTGATTTGCTTAATTATCACAAATTCTGCTCGATTACTTCCACTTAACATAAATAATAAAAATGCAATGTAACACTAATAAAAATGATCTCGGGCGCCAAGTTATTTTTTAACTATGCTCGGAATAACTAAACCGAGGTTGTTTACAATAAAAATTCTACCAAAATGTAAAAAAATAAAAAAGATACAAACTATGTTTATTAACAGTTAATTTAGAATTATATAAAATATATCTTAAAAACTAGTTGTAATAACCTTAAATTAATAAATTATTAGGTTATAAATACCTGCTTGAAAAATTTTTGTACACAAACTTTTGAATAACCTCTGGTATCTAAACGATTACGGACATGTAAACCAAGGTGATGTCATCTTTGCACCAATATTGCGCAATATCTCGAAATAACAATGCTGTTTGTTTTAAACCACACCCAAAATGGTATTTTCCTTCTTATAAATTTATTTTCAATAAATTGAGTAATCCGTTTATTGCATTTTCTTGAGATTACCAATAAAAAATTGTGATCAAAATTTAGATAGCATTGAATGCAAAATTGCAATCATAAAATGAAGGCGTACGTAAAAATAGAATTAAACGTGTAATTAAAATGTAATTAAAGTAATAAAAGTAAAAATCAAAGTAATAAAAGTGAAATAAAAGTGCCTGCAAAGAGCAAATGTTTTAATTTTTAGTATTACGAGTTAAATTATCTTACCATCAAATCAATGCCACTTTTCACAAAATTTAGAGGGAAACCCAAAAAAAGCTTCCTAAACAACACAACATTCATCAGGAAGTGAAAAAAGGACGCTTTAGGATGTCAGATGATGATGACGCGTTGCGATATAGAACTACAAACCCCTAAAAAGATATGCAAATTAAGTTGCCTACCTCATACTTATAAATCATTAATACATAAAATTTTTCTTATATTTACAACTAAATGAACGAAGAACATATATTACTGTATACTTTAATACAACTCAAAATGGGTTGTTACAAAGTCACTCTTTATATAAAATCCTGCTTGTCAAAGAAATGAGGTTACCATAGAAAAATCTTAGTTACGATGTACAGGGTGTTGATAAATTAAGAAAATATGAAAATGCATAGAGAGAGAACTGCCATTATTTATTATTTTTGACAAAATGTTTATAAACAAAATTTGAAACCTCACTTTATAATTTTAATTTAATTTTATTTTATCTGAACGTTTTTTACCTTCTTGCTAAACAAGAAAGTATTGCGGTAAAAAAAATCAAAATAAATAAGTTACGTTATTTTGATGTTTTACGACTCCATGAACCCGAAAAAAATTTTTTTTTTTTGTTTTTCAAAATGTGTGTGTGGTCCTTCGCCAGCCGCAATTATCCGGGCGATTTTGATAAAATTTGGAATGAAGGCCTACGAGACAGCTATGTCGACAAAACAAGATTTTAAAAGCAATAGGTGAAAATAAGAGTGTTATTTTGGGGGCAAATTTTCAAATTTTAACATAAAAAATTGTAATTTAGGTCATCAATGACTCGCATGAAATGCAATTTTTTTTAACTTTCAAAACTGAATATGCCCTCAGTTACAGCCACATATACATTTTTTTTTGTAGAAATATATATTTCCGATACCGTTCAAGATATAAACGGATTGGATATAGATATACGTAGTTAAATAAAAGTTCTTTAAAGAGATTTCTTTACGTAATATATTATGGTATAAATTTGTCAGGTCATCCGAATACGCTCTTTATTTAAAAACACCTCACAAGACAAGTCCACTGTTGTCAGGTCGGGCGATCGTGCAGGAAAATTAAAAGGACCAAATCTTCCTATCTAGGTATCTATGAAATGATTTGTCAACCACTATCGCACCAAAAGTGTTTATAAAAGGTAATACATTTGTCTCTAAAAGGTGCATATAAACTTGTTGATTTAAATTTTCGGTAATAAAAATGGGCCAACAGTTCTATCATAAAAAATTCTACACCAAACATTAACCTTTTATGTCATTGACTTCGTTTATAAATAACTTAATTGGGATGTTCCATAGTCCAATAACGACTATTTTGGAGGAAACGTGACCGTTGGCGCAAAAGGTTGCTTCGTCTGCAAAAAAAAACGTTCCGTGAAAGCTTTTGTTATCAACATAATTCTCACCAACCCACAAACAAAACTCCAACCGCTTCTCTTCATCTCTATTTTCAAGTGTAAGTCTGAATCTTGTATATATCGTTAAGGTTCTATACGTTCTACCAGTATACTTCTACAGCCATAGTTACAAATTTTAGCTACTTAACAGTTTTGGTAATAAATAGAAGATTTGGTGCCTTATGCTCAGTCGTAGATTAAAGTGGGCCAGATTCATACAATTATCGATTTGCCTTAATAACAAAAAAATATTTGCACGCACCTAGATATGTTCGCTTTAAAATCGGGGTTGCTTCTTCATGAAACTAATAGTTAAATACTCGGACGCCAACTTGTTTTAAATATGGAATAAACCATAATACAAGTAAACCATTATACAATAAAGTTAAAAGAAATTTCTACAATAACAAATTTTATTACACTACCTACATTTAATTATAAACGGTATACCTTAATACTAATGTTAGTAATATTACTTCAGGTTGAAATAAACCTGGATTTGTATGCTTAATAATTCCCAAAAATTCCCATAAAATTTATAGCACTTTTAACGAGTTCTTTCTGTTGTAGTGATATTGTAATTTAGTTTTTGAGTCGTTCTTGTTCTTGTTCTTGTTATTATTATTGTTCTTGTTCGTGTTCGTGTTTTCCTTCCTGAGTCATGTTTTCAAATGAAGAATATGCCGCTATTTATTGTTATTATGGTGTTGCCCAATGGAATGCGAGTGAGGCTGCTAGACTGTATGCAGCTGCTTTCCCAAGAAGAATTCATCCAGAAAGAGGGGTGAGATCTGGAGATCTTGGAGGCCACGCCACTGTACCACCTCTTCCAATCTAACGTTGGGGATAATGTTCGTTTAGCCAACCTCTCACACCTCTTCCGTAGTGGGCAGGACAACCATCAAGTTGAACCCACATATCTGCTCTTGTTGCCAATGATTTCTTGTATACACTTGTGAAGATGTTGTCATTTCAGTGTACAGTGTACAGTGTACATCCAGGAATGGCAGTTTTTGTTCCGACTCCAATCTGATTGTAAGTTTTATGGAAGGTGTATTTAAATAGGAACTTATCCAGCTTATGGTTGCTGTGTTGCCAAACTACGAAGGTATTGTCCACATAACTAAGCCACATTATTAGGTGGTAGGCATGTATACTCCATGCCAGCCGGGGAGGTACCACCACCCTTACCATGGGCTCCTTAATATTGGGTCTCCGATTTTCTGAGCTCGGTAAGGGCTGCCGGTTACCTTTTCCATCATCCTCAATCTATTCTCATCCTTATTCTTCCTTCTCGCCCTCACTGTCTTCCTATCGGATTAAAAGTCCCAAATTAAAAAATAAGATGGCTGTGGTTTCTAGGGTTATAAATTTCGGACGTAAAATCCTGCCCCATTCGGATGTCCGGGAGGGCAGGGCCCAAGCGACCTCGGTCATCGAAAGTATCAACTTTCTGATTCACTACTGCAACATCCGCGGTATCAGGTCTAATCTTAATGCTATTCACCAACATCTTGAACAATTACAACCTGATATATTGTTTCTATCTGAAACACAAGTCTCCTCGGAAAGCTCCGAGTCACCCGACTTGCAATTTCCTCAATACCACCTTCACTCTAACTTTCGATATAAAGGAGGCGTATGCGCCTACATCAAGGACAGAATTGCTTGCAAGAGGGTTTCTTCCTTAGAAAATAAAAATTTTGACGTGATTTGGTTTAAACATTCTGGTCCTAATTTTGTGAAATTCTACTGTTGCATTTATAGGTCTCCTAATGACAGCAACTTTCAAGACTTCTTCGATTACCTTAGTACGAAAGTTGACTATCTCCTGTCTCAGTTTCCATCTTGCGATATCTCATTTGTAGGCGATTTCAATGTTCATAACTCTAATTGGCTTCAATTTTCATCTACTACAAATCCCGCTGGTCATAGTGCAGAAACATTTGCTATTTCATGTGATCTCACACAAATGATTTCTGAACCCACAAGAATCCCTGATAACCCTAACCATACTCCACATCTTCTAGATCTCTTTCTTACATCAAACCCTCTTGTTTATAAAACTTCCGTTCTTTCGCCTTTAGGTCTTTCCGACCATTGTCTAATAAAAATCATTTCTACTGTACCTAATTCCACTGTTGTTCGCAAAACCGATAGAACCTTGTGGTGTTTTAAGTCAGCTCGATGGAGTAATTTACGGGATTTCTTTGCAACCTTTCCATGGCGTGAATATTGTTTTAAGTCGTCCTCTTCTTCGGACATCGCTCTTTCAGTATCTGAAGTCATCCTCATGGGAATGGAGTTATACATTCCGAAAAAACAGTACCGTGTAGGTCATTCACGTTCCCAACCCTGGTTCAATAAGGCTTGTTCTGATGCAATATTTTAAAAAATAAATGTTACATTAAATGGAAATCTAATAAATCGGTTGACAGTCATGTAGAATACGTTGGTGCTAGAAATATCTGCAAAAGTGTCACCACTAAAACTAAAAAGTTGTTCGAACAACGAAAATGCAATGAAATAGTTACATCTCCTTTAGGCAGTCGTAAATTTTGGTCTTTAGCAAAAGCCATTAGTAAAAACTTTCGAACATCTTCATTTCCCCCCCTGACATCTATTGACGGATCGGTAGTTGCTGATTCTGTAGACAAAGCCAACGTTTTTGTGGATTTGTTTGCATCAAACTCTTGTGTCAATGATTCTGGAAAAGATGTGCCCCTAACGTTATGAACCCAATTCATTTTCGGTACAAGCTCTTGGAATCGATCATCAGTAGGCTTGATCTCAATAAGGCGACTGGCCCAGACGGTATCCCAGCTATTCTCTTAAAGAAATGTTCCCCCGAACTAGTACCAGTCCTATCTAAGCTCTATACGATCTCTATATCTTCTGAGGAATTCCCTTCTTCATGGAAGTTAGCAAATGTTCAACCTATTCCCAAAAAAGGTGATAAGACGGATCCCTCAAATTACAGACCATTTGCCATCACTTCCATTTTGTCTAAAATCATGGAAAAAGCCATCAATCAGCAACTGCTCACGTTTCTTGAAACTAACAAACTCCTTAGTGACCATCAATATGGGTTTAGGCAAAGTCGTTCAACAGGCGATCTTCTTTCATATGTGACCCAAGTTTGGAACAACACAGTAGAGCAGTCCGGTGAAACAGTTGTAGTCGCTTTAGATATCTCAAAGGCATTTGACCAAGTTTGGCATAAGTGTTTACTTGCCAAACTCACCTCGTTTGGGTTAAATGATGCGCTCATCAACTGTGTTTCTAGTTTCCTTGATGAAAGACGAATACGTGTCGTAGTTGATGGCTTTTTTTCAAAAGAAGTTAGCATTAACGCGGGCGTACCACAGGGATCCGTTATAGCGCCTACACTTTTTCTGCTGTACATAAACGACCTTATTTCTTCAACAACTAACCCCATCCATTGCTTTTCTGACGATTGCACTCTTCACTGTAGTTCATCTCAGTCTACTCATAGTGATAATCCACCTTCTATGTCAAATCAAGAAATTAAAGCTGAAATGGCAAATTCACTCAACAAAGACATTCAACGTATTCTCGAATGGGGAAGCAATAATCTAGTTAAATTTAATGCTAACAAAACTCAGTGTTGCCTTATGTCCGCCAAAAAAGATCGATCATTTCCTGTTGTAAGTATGAATGGCTCAGTTCTTAAGTTTTCAGACTCTATTACTCTGTTGGGTATGACTGTATCTTCAAATCTCTCATGGGTTGACCATCTTCTGTCAGCTACCAAAACAGCTGCTCGTAAAATAGGCTTTTGTACAGATCTAAGCAGTACTTTACCTCTCGACAACTCCTTCTGCTGTATAAGGCCCAAATTCGGCCTCATCTGGAATATAATTCTCACCTTTGGGTTAGTGCTCCCCAATACGCTCTCGATATCGTTGATCGTATTCAAAAGAGAGCGATTAGGCTTATAAATGACCCGTCTTTAACTTCTCACATACAGTCCCTTGAGCATAGAAGGATGGTTTCAGTTCTTTCTTTGTATTATCGTTATTACAACGGCTATTGTGCTGGTGAATTACATTCTTTGATACCATCTCCGGCTATCTTTGCGAGAAACACTCGGTTCGCTCAATCACATCATCAGTATGCAGTACAAATCTCCACTTGTCGTACCAAACGGGTGCAATCCACATTTTTCTACACGGCTTCTAAACTCTGGAATGATCTCCCTAGTTCCTGTTTTCCTCTCACTTATGATATGAGAAAATTTAAGGTAGCTGTTCATAGGCATCTATTGGCAATTCATTATCCCTCTATCCATCCTCCTAAGTGTTCCTGAGTGCTTTAGCACGATAGGCCTTATTTAGCCTGTTCAGGTCCACAATCATAAAAAAAAAACAAAAAAAAAAACATCCTTGGTTTTTCCGTGAATTCGGATATCATTTGCTCTTCAAAGTCTTCCATGAATACACTGATCACTGTGGCTGATAGTGGGAACCCAACTCCTGCACAAATTCTTGTTACAAGATTTTGTGCTCTTCTTGGGCGTATGTTGTTGTAATGCAAATTTTCATAAGTTCCATTATTATGCTTACAGAGAGTTTTATGCGCTCGTCTAATATTTCATCCTTTTCCAACCTATCCCTTATGACAGATAGTGTCTTGTCGGTGGGTACATTTGTGAATAGGCTCACAGTATCGATTCTTACCAATATTTTTTCGTGATTGGATTAAAGATTTCCAATGGTTTTCATTCCGCTAGTATGAGATAATAGTTGCAAAACACTTATAATACAGAATTTGTTTTTATTGTTACGCAAAACTTAAGAGTTTAAGGATGCTAGTTCATTAAATCTAAATATCGATTTTCTTATTAATTTGTTAAGTATGTGGGAAATATTAGTAAGATATAATTTATTTCACATTTGAATTCACATCTTGCATGAAGAATTACAAACATTCTCTATTTTATTCCATTCATATAAATAAACAAATGCAAGTATTCAGAAAATAAAATTCGTTTTTGTAGTAATACATACGAACTTCGTCGTTCCCTAGATTATAAGTTACATTTATGTGCAATAAATAATGTTAAGATCAACCTAAATAAATTACCTTAAATGTTCTCAAGCTGCCTGCAACTCCCGTTGGTAACTGGAAAATAGATTCCTCTACTCCTCTACTACTAGTGAGTGAGGTTATAAAAGCCAGACGTACAGTGTGGGTTGGCACATTTTGCAAGCGTATCGCGACCGGATGTTGCTTGTCATGCGCACGCCCAAGTCACGTCCGCAATTGGCAAAATAGCGACTATGCAACAGAAAGCGTTTTGTGTGTTAGAGTACGAGCGATGTTTATCGATTGTTACAGTGCAACGTGCATTCCAACGGGAATACCAAATTTATCATCCAGGTCATCAGAGCATTCTACGATGATATCGACAATTCAAAACCACAGGTGTAGTTGATAAACGTGAATGCACGGAAGACCACGTGTGTCTGACGCAGTAGTGGACGCAGTTAGACAATTTTTCCTGCGTTCGCCACAAAAGTCCACCAGTAAAGCAGGTCCTGAACTTGGTATTCCGCAGAAATCTGTGTAGAAAATTTTGCGGAAGCAATTGAGATTCAAACTGTATCGTATGCAGATGGTAAATGTCAAGCGAACCGACTTTTGTACTAACATTCAGGAAGTAATGGAGGATGACGAATTTTCCAACCGTCTGGTATTCAGCGACAAACATTTCACTTAAGTGGTAAGGCGAACCGACACAACATTCGGATATGGGGCACGGAAAACCATCATGACAGTATTCAATATGAAAGGGATATTCAAAACTTAAATGTTTTCTGTGCTATATCCAGCACAAAAGTGTATGGACCGTTTTTCTTTCATGAAAAAACTGTGACCGGTATGTCGTACCTTGATATGTTACAATTGTGGTTATTTTGTTACACGTACAATCCGCACTAGGCGTCGCGTATGCAGGTTGCCAAGCCAGCTACAGTGGAAATGGGCGGGCTCGAGATAAGGAGTAAAATGATGAAATACCAAGCTCAAACACCTTACACCTGCCATAAACTCACAACTTATACAGCTCAGTCCTTTGTCTGTTGGCACCACCACATTTTGCTAAAATAAATCGTCTTAGGCAAGATGGTAAATTAATCCTGTTTGATTTTGGAAAACAGGATTGAAGCTAAAACGCATACACTAACTTCTCAAAGTCAAACACTCTTCCAAACAAATCAACTCAAAAGTTTAGTGATACACGGGTAGTTATAACTTACTGAACACACCCTGTCTGAAAGGGAACTCCAATTCATAAAAATAATACGTTAACTTAAGCAGTTTTTAAAATGTCCCTCATATATCTACCAATTTAGTTCTGCAACGGTTAATGAACTTTAAAACTAAATAAATAATCAATGCCTAATGTAGAAAAACCTCTAACACAAAATGAATAGATGAAACGATTTAATGAGATTCGCTATCTCAATGAAAACTACTCTTTAACTGCTAAATAACTTAACGTTAGAATGATTAGTGCATTCCCCGTTAATGATCTCTTTACTTTAGAAAATTTTTGCTGAAATTCTGTGAACGATCTGGCCAATACAAGATGTCAGGTCGATCCTTAATCTCCAAAATAAGATAAGGTAAAGATTGCTTTCAATTATTAAAAATATGTAACCAGCCAAGTCAATATCACAAATAATTTAAATATTCTGTATATACATTATGGACCAATATTTTTACAACCGTGGTCGAAACCACCAAATAGCCCTAATTTAAAAAAATCCCCAAATCTTAGAACTAAACATATATAACAATATCGATACAGCTCGATTACATTTTTTTATTTCAATTTAAATGAATAATCGTCGAAGCAAAAAAAAATTATCTTAAGAAGGTGATCGTTTTCGTATTCGTCAATACGTTTTCTACCGGTATGATATGTAGTCCATCTAATCGGTGAGATGTAATCCGTTATTTGCTAACGGCCTTTAAATTGGCTAGCACTTTGGGCACACATAGAACAACCGTATTCCTTCAACCCACCCGCGAACAGTTCTTCATTCACATGTCTTCATGGTCCTTTTGTTTTTCTTTAATTTTAGCATAACATCGCATTTATGTATAGATATTAGGTCTTCACTTCATACACGTTCAACACAAAGGGTATGTTTTCTTCCCCTTTGGGTATCGAATCTCTTATTTGCTTTTTATACAATTGAATTGTATTTGGTAATGACTGTACGAATACATTTCGAACGTTCATAAAACTACCACTTCTTTAAGCTACTTTTACAATTTTCGGTCCGTTAACTTAAGTGGCTACCTTAAGCTTACAAAACTTTTGTAATGTCACGCGCTGCACTAAATACTTTTAACAAAATACTCGATTAATTTTCAGATCTGCATAAGCACTTTTAATTTATTGAAGAAAAATGATATGAAATAGATTTCCTTCAATCCTCAATTTACTACTTGGTTTATTTATGAATTTTTACTTATCATCAATCCCACTAAGGGTTATTGTAGTCGTTCTACATTATGATTTTCATAAACAAAATTCCCACACTAAAACATTCTAAGCGTTAATGATAACTCAGCGTGCCTTTAGCCCTCCTTTCCAAATGCATCTCGCGTTAAATTCAAAATCTACCTATCATACTCGCGTATTCACTGCATCTTTACAACGCGTCTCAATGTCCAACATGGGCTCAACCACACTACCCTGTACAACACCCGCCGCCATCTTTATTTTACGTGAAAATTTGTAAAATCTCTTCGAGGAAATCAACTATCATCACCGCATTCATTTAGTATATTCACCAGGTCATTCTTAGTCTTTTCATACATATCTTGCAAGTGCGCGAATTTTATTTCCCCCTCATTTGCGCGAAATCATCCCATTCTAATGTGCCTTTACGTACACATACGCATTCTATTTACCAATATTGTACAACATTACCAAACATTTCCACAATCAAAAACATGCATGCATATTCCTTACTGCACGTTAATACAATTTCAATATACCACAAACTCACTCATTCATGCGTCCACAAACATTTATTTAGTTTAAATTCTTTCACCCACAGTAGCAAAAAGACCAGTAGTTTTATCAGTATCAATAAAAATTTACTCAAAACATTATTTCTCAACCAAATATAAGGCTTTCAGCACGAAAACCTTTCCATAACATTCAAACATTCCTTCATACGATAACTAAGGCTTCATTAAAAATCCTGTGGCGTATCATTTACACAACTTACATTAAACACCAAAAAAAATCTTTTCATGCAAACTCACTTCAGCTACATTAAAACACGTTATATGCGTTATCAAAATACTACACATACACAGTGCACCAAAATTACCGTGCAATTTCCGTAACTGACGGATGATTCTAACAACTTTGTATATCAACAAGATGGAGCTCCCCCTCACTGGCATAATGAGATCCGTGCGTACTTAAACGAGGAACTACCTCACCGTTGGATAGGCCGTTGTGCTGAGGGAGATTTGGAATTGTTTGCGTGACCTCCAAATTCTTCTGATCTTGCAGCGTGCGATTTTTATTTATGGGGGAACATTAAAGACAATTACTTACTTACAACACTGGGTGAACTCAGAAGACGCATTACTGATGCTGTTAACAGTATCGACTGTGACACATTGCAGCGTGTATGGGCTGAACTGGACTATAGTTGCGACATCTGTCGTGTGACTCGAGTGCCCCAAATTGAACATTTGTAATGTGCTAAAACTTGAGTATTTTCTCTATTTATACATATCATTTACTATTCTATCTGTAATGCTAACTGAAATATAGCTTCGTCAAACCCGATGATTCTTTTGTACTAACCCCGTACTTTTAGTATTGCCGTCAAACAGGTAAGATGAGCTATCGTGTAGTTCATAAAAGAAATTTGATAATAAATAATAAATAAATGGGAAGATAATATCGTTTGCTGATTCAGATATGCACAGATTGGTCGATTTAGTGCAAAAGTATTCATGTATTGTAGAATAAAAAAATTTATACAGGGTGTCCAGAAACTCTACGTACAAACTTTGCGTAGTGATTTTAAACCCAAAAATAAGAAAAAAAGTTCATATAAACCCAGGCCCGGAAACACTTCGTTTAGGACCTACAGGGTGTGAAAAAATTTTATTTTCCTTGGTTTTAATGATATATTTTGCGAGCAAATTTGAATATGGTCCTGAAATTTGGAGCACGGGGGTTTTTGTGGTCGAGAAACTTAAATATGTTTTTATTTTGATGCTGCCTGCAGAGGGCGCCATCTACAGTGGTATGCTAAAAGTTAATTGACCTTAACTTTTTTACCACCCGGTATATTGACGTTCCGTTTGAATTACTTTGTTCCCTTTTCAGTTCTAAGCAAAAAAGGTATACTTGGTCGATGCCTCTCAGATTAACCGTTTTCTCGATATTGGTTGATGAACAGTTCAATTTAAATCCCTATAATCCTTAGCTAATTGGAATTAAAAATCAAAGTAACGTATGTTTGCATTTTTATTTTAACTTTGAATTTAAGAACGAAAATGATGAAATAAATAGTAAAACTAAAAAAATAAATGTTACAAAAGGTGTTCCACATGATGACCATTTGTTTCGATACATAATCTCACTCGTTTTGATAATGAGCGGCGAATCCGTGAACATATTCCAACCGTCTTTTTCACACCCTGTAGGTCCTAAACGAAGCGTTTCCGGACCTGGGTTTATATGAACTTTTTTTCTTATTTTTGGGTCTAGAATCACTACGCAAAGTTTGTCCGTGTAGTTTCTGGACACCCTGCATAGTTACATGGAAACAGAGGGTATCAAGTTTATGCGATTATTGTTAACTATAATTTTATTTTAACTTGTTTATTTCATTAACCATTGTATTAAACAGGGAGCTGTTTGGGGCACAATTCGTGAAGAATTTAATTGTTTCGTTACTGACAAAGATGTGCAGATCAGCTACGAACAAAGTTCGACAATTTAAAAAAAGAGAGAAGGCGGTGCTTTGCGTTTGCAAAGCAAAGGCAGATGTTGTACAAAACAAGATGAAGATGATATTAAAGATGCAATTAAAATTTTTTATGCCAAGATATGAGTCGTTATAAATTTTTCAATTGAGGGATTACCGATTCATGCCGATGGCGATTTTCTTGGAAGTTGGAAGATTATATAACTACCACATAGGATGCCACTGTAAGATAATAAACTACTTGTTAATGCGTTATTAACTGTTTATTTTATAGACACCTGATGTTCCTGATGTTCCTCTCTTCCCAATTGAAGAAATTACAGGTGTTCCTTGAAACGAAAAATACATCCTATTTTGACAACGGAGAAAAATAAAATGCAAAGACATCTTCAGATATATTAAAAACTGTAACAACTTCAAAGGCAGACTTCAATAAGTTAAAACAAGACCTATTAATTAAAGAAGATATGAGAAATGCAGAAATGCACACAGTGAAGCTCGAAGGGCTTCGATTGGATAACGAACAAAGAGATGAAACAAAAATTTGAGCAGTAAATAATAAACTCTTGACGATAATCGATTACTTCTTGATGATAAAATAATTATCAATTTCAACCGGTAATGCTATATGATCCTCATTATCTGGCTGTTGTTCTTTTCTAAAAATCGCTAGGCTATGTAGCACTTTACAAGCCATTACAACTGCTTGCGCTGTGCCTACCGTCAAATGTATTCCCAATAACAATATTGGAAAACGGTGTTTCCATACTCCAAATAATCTTTCAATTGGGTTCCGGGTTCGTATATGTGATTCATTAAAAATATGTTCACCTCTTGTAGAGGGGTGAAATAATGGGGTTATTAAATATCTTGCATAACCCGAGTCTCCTAACAAAATATTATTAAACTCATTTCCTTCAAAACGACATTTAATTCTGGGATTATTAAAAATCGACTGATCGTGTGTTCCACCGGGGCACCTTGTAACATCTCTAATTTGTAGATTAGTCTCCAACCACTGTGCATTATTGCTTCCTACAAACAATTTTATTTATGAAAGAACTACTGCTACTCTATTATTATATAAATCTGGTGATTGTAAATTAATATGGGTGCAGTCAATTGCACCGACGGCTTTTGGAAATCTGGAAATGTTATAGAAATCCAATGCATACAAACGTAACGCCAGCAATAAATGATGTAATGGTGAAATTGCTTGATTTATGAAATTATTCCCGTAAATATCAGTCGTAAATATAAACAAAGACATTCATTACCCGGTTTGTGTCTGGTATTAAATGTTCCTCCATTTGATGTAGTAGGAATACGACAGTATCGTTTCTTAGACAAGATCTTACAAAAAATTGTTCTTCCGAACAATTTGCATAGTGATCAGACCGTGGATGAAACACACACTCATTTCGTGCATAACGTTGTAATTGCAACAAAACTTCTTCTTTTGACTCTGTAGACGAACTACTAAGATGCAATAAAGACTGACTATCAGTCTCCCTTTCAAACGATGTAATAATAAGTGACAGGTAATTAATAAGAAAGCAACACAATAACCAACTCAACGAAGATAACAAATAAGCGCTAACAACAACTGTAGTTGTAAGAAACGAAGAAAACAAAGACACTGCTTTAACCCCAAATAACAATCTTAACCGGAGCTTCAAAAATCACACTCAAGTTTTCCTACGGTTCTGTCAACCGCAGATTGAATCTCAGGTTTAGTACCAACTGAAGATTGTACAACAAAAATTTTGAATCAACCCCTGTTTGTGTTGTAACCGTCGGTGAACCCGACTTTATACAACCGGTCCTAAGTAGTGCTCGAGGCACCCGTTTCAACCCCTGCAACCGAAAACGCGACATCTTGGAGTTTGGAAGACCTTGTAATTTTAAATACAATAAATGTATGTTTTCACCAATAAGTAAGTAGTTTCATGCTGGTTTAATTTGTGTAACGGTGAGAATTGACTGCATACATTACTTAGTCGACTACTAGTCTTACATGTATAAATAATGTAAATTTTCCGGTTTAAATATTTTAACAATAATTATAGACCGAACTCACACAGGTGTAATGTGTGTTGCCTGTTGATACACTTTACTACATCATATTTTATTGTAATCAATTTTATAAAGGTATTATTAGCATTTAAACAGAAAATATTTTTAATTTGTAGATTAATTATATATAATAATCAATGATAAATTAATTTGAGAAAATTAAATTTGTGAACAAGTAGAAATGAATCGTGTATATTCGTTACACATTCAATTAAGAGGAGGATTACATATTTTGTAATAATCCGCAAAACGATTACTAGCCATTTGCGCCGTTTCCATTTGCGCCGAATCATTAATTTTTGCCAAATGCGCCGCTCATATTTTTGTTGTTAATGAAGATTGTCATTTGCGCCGAAAGAAACAAACGCTTAATAAATGATATAACAAGACACATATACTTTAGATTTACACTGCATTATATTTTACATCAATATTACAAAATCATACATAATATATAAGGTATCAAAGAATGAAATAAATATAAATTAAAAAAAATTCTACAGAAGTCTTTGTGTGTAAGCCAAGATTTTAAACAGTGTTCTAAATTGATTTCCCCTTTGTTAAACTTCTGTAAAATGTTATTTATTCTATTATCTAGTTCTACATATGTTTTATTTCTACGCTTTGTTGGTAATCCTAATTCTACTTTTGCGTATATTCCATTATAGTATAAAGAGTCGTCTTTTAACGTTTTAATTAATTCTAGAACGTTTGGATTAATTTTGCCTGTTATTTTATTTAAACGTGAATGCCAACCTTCTGCCGCGTTAGTTGTTCGATGTCGTTGACCGTAGCAATTCCAAATTCTCTCGAAATTATTGTTGTCAAGCCATTCTTCTTCAAAATAATCATTAAATATCTGTATTTGAGGCTCTTCTGGCGACGACTCCATAATCGACAGCCATCCGTCGTCAATGTTTTCTGGAGATGTATAAGCTAACGCCGCGCACAGTTTAACGCCCTGTTCTGGTATCCGATCAGAGCTGGTCGTTAAGTCAGAATTAATTACTCTGTAATTAGCAAGTAATTTAATTAAATTCGATTTTATCGGCCGGTATCAACGTAACGATGCCGCGCCGAAGAACGGGCCGAGAGGTCGACGACGACGACGAGTTCCGCTGGCACACCATCGGGGATTTCTACGGGGACGCCAGCGACACCAGCGAGATAGGGTACGGTTGCAAGCCGAGCAACCTACCATCAACAAGTACCGCCAGCCTGATACTGTCGCTTCTGTCCCTTCCGCGGAAGGGCGCCAGAAGCGACGCGCCATCCGCCGCCACCGCTCAGAAGAGGAGAAGGCCGAAGAAGACAGCACCGTCCGCAGAAGACGTCGCCCCGCCAGCCGAGGCAACAACAAGAGCAGCACTGCCGCCGCAAGCCGCCGCCGAAGAGAGAAGAAGTGAAGACCCCCGTCCTGGATCCACCAGCCCCGATGACTTCGTGGCGCAGAAGAAGAGGCCGAAGAAGGAGACCGTCCGCCCGTCTACGCCGCCACCGATGAGCAACGTGTTCCACGCCCTGGAGCAGTACACGGACACCGCCACAGCGATGGCGCAGACCGCCGCAGCAGAAACCAGGGAGAAAGTGCCCCCGGTAATCCTTCGTCAGAGGGAGAACTGGGTTGCTTTCTCCCGCGAACTCGACCGGAAGAAGATCGCCTTCACCAGGACCAAGGCGACCTTCGAGGGAATTCGGATACAGCCTGCCTCACTCCAGGACCGAGACAGGCTGATGAGGTATCTCGATAAGTGTGGTACGCCGTACCACACCTATCAGGCAAGGAGCGAGCGTCTTGCCAAGGTAGTAATACGAGGCATGCCCGTAGAACTATCCGAAGCGGATGTAAGCTCCGATTTGACGACGCAAGGAATTAACACAGTTTTTTGTTTTAGGATGAAGCAGCGAGGCCGAGCGATCCCCCTGGTTTTGGTACACCTACCGAGCGAGGAGGACAAGAAGAGGATTCGGGAGGTGAAGCACGTCGCCCGCCTCCGAGTCACCGTCGAGGACTTGAGGCGGAAATCCGACATCGGGCAGTGTCACCGGTTTCAAGGTTTCCGTCACGCACAGCGTTGCTGCAGGGCGGCAGCACGCTGTGTGAAGTGCGCCGGTGATCACCACAGCAGTCAATGCACTTTACCCCGTACCGACCGGGCTAAGTGCGTTAACTGCGGTGGGGACCACCCCGCAAGCTACCGTGGATGCCCGAAGTTCCCTCGACCTCCGCAACGGAAGAAGATGGAAGCACCGCAGCGACCGCCGAAGAGGACACCACCGGCGCCTTTCTCGACTCGGACCGGAGTCAGCTACGCCCGTGCGACGGCAGGCAAGGCTGAGAATGCGGAAGAACCGAGAGTGGCTCCCGCCGCTACCGTTACCCCGCCCGATCAATCTGCCTTAGGGTTCGACTGCCTATTGACCTTCCTCGGAGGGCTCAATATGAAGAAGGCCCTACCTGTCATCCGTAAGGTGGCAGAGGCACTCGCTAAGGTGGAATCTGCGACTGACTTGTGGGGGGTTCTCCTCTCACACAGTCAGGAGGTGGCTACCCTTTTAGGGTAAACACACGACGGTCCGGATCGAGGTCTGGCGCCCGAGATAAGTATTTAGTATCGATTTAATTACCTAATTTCTGTTCTGTAAATATCGATAGCGTTACACTCTACTAACACATATTTCTTTTTATTTCAGATAAGCAACCTAGCGACAACAGGACAGTCCACACAAACCCATTATACACAATCCCAAACACTTAAACACTAATATACATACACATACAAATTTTTTTTCCCACACTAATCATAAATACCAATATTGTTACCACTTGCAATACACATAAAAACACAACACACAAAACTATCAAAACCCAGGGCTGATGAGGGAGAAGATCCCTAAACTGCCCGAAGAAAGAAGACCTTATGGACCCATGAAGAAGTGAAGATCCCGAAAAAAGAAGCAAACATATATAAAAAAAAAACAGTTTAACGTGTAACCGAACATCTTCACGATTTTTATACATATCGACGAGTCCTAAATGTTGCACCTTGCACCACAAACACTGACCGAAATTGCATCCAGAAACAATAGTATGTTTGAACACTTCACGCAGTGCTTGGAGAACAGCACTTTCAAAGTCTATTTTAATTAATTCCGGTAACCAAAAAGGCACATTTTGTTTAATTAGAGTAAAAACTCGCAGGTATGTTTCATGTTTCTTATTCGGCAACAAAGCGTACACCAATGGAAAAACACAAGTTGATTCAGTAGTACTGCCTACATCAGCATGGATCGTATACAGCTGGTAAAACTGTTTTGGGCAGCTCTTGAATGTCCCATCCATGAAAATATATTTACTATCGGCCAAAACTCTCCTTGCAGTTGGACTGGCAAATATCAAGATACGGTGTTCGTCGCCATCGTCAATCCATAAAAAGTCTTGTGTTAGACTCAGAGGCAACTTAATGTCTTCTCTGTTTCCTGGTATAAAAGATGCTCCAAGAGCTTTTCGTCGGTTTCGGTATAATGAGGAAGCCATTCAAGAAAATTGTGGTACATTGGTTACAAAATCATACCCTTTATTCATCACATCTCTCATTTCTTCATCAAATATCTTGGTAACTGGCGCTAGCTCTTCCCTGGCTCTATTCTTACACTTAAAAAGTTGTGTTTCGGCTTCAGCCTTGACCACATCAGGAATACAGTTATGAGATAACCGTTGGTGAACTTTACTACTTTCCGACTCCGCAATCAAAGATCCTCGACACTTCAAAGTTTTATCATGAACACAGGTCCACACTATGCTATTTTTATTTCTTCTTTTGAGGCGATACTTATAGCCCTCGTGTAATAAAGCAAATTTGCCTTTAGAGGTTTCAATATATTCCATTTTATAACACCCGTGTTAAAAATCGTTATCTTAAGAAAAATTTCAAGACTAATGACCATTTTCAAATGTTTTGTATTTATGTCAGTTCTTAACAACTATCCCTTTTACGTGATTGGGTACAAAAGATTTAATTAATTAATATGAATAATTATTACTAATCCAAATAATGTTGCAGTAATTAGTGATTGTCGAGTTATTGTTAGTTAATTACCATTGTATCCTGCTTAATCTAAAAATGCCCGATAATATAATCTACCTTTAATGACAGTTTATTGTTGTGTTATTATGATTAATCGTTATTATCAACTCAATTTTTCATAAATTTATATTTGGTGCAATATCAACTAAAAGCAAAAATTTATGTGGCGCATCTGACACAATTTAATGAGTTGGCGCAATTGGCAAGACAGGCGCAAAACATATAAGGTATAATTAAAATACTTATCTTTTGGGTAATCAAATCCTGTATTTTCTTTATTTATCTTATACATAGACTTAAATTTAAATGTACAGTCATCGTCCTCCGTAAATAGTAATATATTTAAGATCTATTTGAGCTGATTAACTAATTTATGAAATACGAAAGGTATGAAAACGTTTTCATATTTTTTATATTTCATAAATTTATTTTAACATCTCAAAGTAATCTTTAACCCTTTCGCAATGACTTTGTTCTATTAAAGTTACAGATATCTTTTGTGTTTGCAGCCCTTATTTCATCAATACGATGTTCTCAAGTGCGAATTTTGTTATTCATTTGTTTTTGGAGTAGTTAGTTGACTTTGGATCATATACGGTTCCACTAGTACTTTTTGGTGGAACATACATTTCCCTCTAGGCATGAAAACATATTTCAGTAGTAGGGGAGGGTGGTCCACAATGAGACATGTTCCACAATGAGAATTTAATTTTCTAGCTGGATAAAATCTAATTTGGCGCCTCAGATTCTTGCATTCTGTGAGTAATCATATGGCGAACCAACACGTAAAAAATTTGTGCGCTGTAAAAATTAGTTTCAAATTACAGACAACTCTTAAAATTTTGCGTGAAAAGTGTTCCCCTCCCATATTTTTCGACAGTGTATAAAACACTGGAAAAATAATTTTTGGTAAGTTTACGCGTTATGAATTAATGTTGTTTGAGGTTATATTTCATGCATTTGCTCTGTGCGTGGCGATATTGTGAGTTTGTTATCTTTTACAGTCTTTACATGAAATTAAATTTGTCCACAATGACACAGTCTTTACTTTCCACAATGAGACAGTCTGACTGTGGAACAATTTAAAATATTTTAGTGATTGACATGAAGTAAAAATCGAATCGTTGTTTTTAGTTCAGAATGGCAAGGGGACGGCAAGTAAAAACTAATAAGGGCAGTTTCTCCGAGCAACAAATGAGAAAAATTTAGTCACTGCTGTAATGGAAGGTGTGTCTTTAAGAAACGCTGCTGTGACTTTTAATCTAAAATTTCAAACATTAGCGCGGCACGTGACAAAACAAACGCAGAATCCGAATGCACAGATAAGAATGAAGCCTAAATATGATCGTCAAAAAATGTTTACACATAAGCAACAGCAGACACTGAAATATTATATTGTAGCAAACTTCGAACGTGTTGTTAATAATTCACCCCTCTGTAGAAAACTAATATGCATTTCGTGCCATGTGTGCTGCATATCATAGCTACATAAAACAGAGCATCCATTTTTGCTCTGTTAAATATTTTTTATAAAAAGTATTGTAAATTTTACGGTGAGTTAATTAAAGTTATTTTACAATGTTTGAGACGTTTTTATTTCAGGCGCTTTTACTTTCACGTTTATTTTTTATTTTTTACTTGTAACTTCACCTTTAATATTACTTTTTACACGTTTATAAACATCTACGCAATTAATTATTTTACCGTTAATCAAATTTAAGTTATTAGGACGATTAATTAAGAGTGAGATTTATTCATTTGAAAATTATAAAGCATACAAATCCAGATTTATTTCAACCCTGAAGTAATATTACGCAAAAATTTCCTAAACGCTGACCCAGCATGCAACCTTTTCGTTATCTACAGTGTGACCAAGAATAAGGTGTTCTGATTCCATTAAATACTCATAGCATTAATTATTCATTAGGCAATAACGGTACCAACATTACCCTTAAGGTATTTCCTTTACAATTAAACATAGGTTGTGTAATAAAATTTGTCATTGTAGAAATTTCTTTTAACTCTATTATATAATGGTTTCCTTGTTTATACCATATTTAAAAACAAAGTTGGCGTCCGAGTGTTTAACTATTAATTTCAGGAAGAAGCAACCTCGATTTTAAAGCGAACATATCTAGGTACATGTAAATATTTTTGGTTAATAAGGCAAATCGATAATTTTATGAACCACGCTCACTTTTAATCTACGACTGAGTATAAGGCACAAAATCTTCTAGTTATTACCCAAACTGTTAGGTAGCTAATATTTAAGGATTGTAAAATATTGTTAAATGTAGTAAAATGTGTTAAGGTCAGACCACATTCAATGTTAGAGAATTGGCGTATCAAATGGCAATTATAAATGATATTGCAGTAACAGATTCGTGGACACGAAATAAGCCAGCACTATTGAATACATTCATGGTTACTTTAGACACCCTGACATATCCATAAGGAGAACAGAAAGCTGTAGCCTATCCAGAATGACGGCATTCATTCCGCATAATGTGAAATTTTACGGCAACTTGAGAGAAATATTAAACATTTTGAAAGGAACAAAACAAGCATCTAAAGATACAGGTGGCGAACGTGACACTTACAACGTGTTGCATCATTTCTGCGACTGGAAATCGCTTTCCTTCCATCATGGTATTTCCACGAAAAAAAAATTAATGTTAAAATGACCCAAAATGTTTTACCTGGGACCCTGGGAGTGGTGTCAAGTTCTGGGTGGATATTATCAGAATTATTTCCAGAAGTCATAGTCATTTTATTAAACATTACCATTCGTCTAAAGAAATCCCTTCTTTATTGATTTATGAGAATCACAAGAGTCACATGTCAATCGCTGCCATTAATATGGCAGAAGAACGTGGGGTAACGATACTTACACAGCCACCCCATTGCCCGCACCGACTCCAGCCACTTGACGTTAGCGTAGTTTTCTCTTTCAAAAACTGTTATAATGCTGAAATGGACAATTGAATGATTAGGCATCGAGGATAAACTGTTTCAATTTACGATATAAGCGGTATCGTGGCAGTAGCATTCCAGAAATCAACGAAACCTGAGAATATTAGATCTGGATTTAGAAAAGCAGAAATATTTCCCTTTGGCGACCAAGTGTTTCCTGAAGACGATTTTTTACTGCTCCTGTGACCTGTCGATCGATCAACATAAAATTGAAAGAACTTCACATGATGAAATTGTAGGACTAACTCCTCCTAACGATAATCATCAAATAAAATCAAAAATCAACTTTATTGGTAACGTTGTTCTTACTCCTGCACCAGAATCTAAATTTGTTTCTCCACAGATATTCAAAGGGTTTCCTAAATATCAATCAAGGGAAGACATTGCCGAAAAAAGAAAATGTGGAAGAAGCATTATTCCTACGAACACACCAGAAAAACAGCAATTAGAATAAATGGCTCTCAAGTCAAGACCGGAAAATATTCAAAGAAAAAAATCCGTTACGATCATTTGCATAATCGTGTAAAAAAACGTTGAATCAAGTGAGTCTGATGACAATTTCGAAGAATGCAGTGACCTTTGTGACGATAATTATTCAGATTATAATGTCAATGAAGAACTAAATCTTTTTCATGAAAATTTTGAAGACTCAAGAAACAATCTTCATGTTGGTAGCTATATCCTAGTACGATTGCACGCAAATAAAAAAGATTTTTGTTTCGTGGGAACAATTGTGTCAATTAAAGACACCGAATGTGAAGTAAGCTTTTTACGACACAGTAACAAAATTAAAAACAAATTTTATTTTCCACAAACAAAAGATGTTTGTCTGATTAAGACGGATGTAGCCATGTTGTTGCCAAATCCAAGTCCGTCTAGAACAAAAAGACAGCAAAAGCTTCACCAGGGTGATTTTTGGGCAACTTGACGTATGTTGACAAACCGTTTCTAGTCTTTCTCTTAATGGTTATTTTTACATGTTCTTTAATTTTTGACGTTGTTCATCTCCACATTTGTTTTTGTTATGCCTACATTTTGTTTTGTTTTATCATTATGTGACTTTTTTGATTTCTTGATATTTAGAAAATTTTGTATTTCGTCTCATTGTGGAATTTAGAGTTCTCATTGTTGAACATAAACTGTTCAATAATAAGACATTTACATTAAAAATAAAAAAAAAATGTTGATGATGGCATTACGATTCGAGTTGAATTCTGGGTACGCGATCATTGGCCTGATACCCTAACTACACGTTACGTATGAAAACATTCAAAAAAATTTATTAGAGACCACCCTACCCTATAAAAGGAAAAATAAAGAGAAAAATAATACAAAATCTGAAATTTTTAAAAACAACCTACACAAATGACAATTATTACATTGAACGCAGATCATCTTTTATCGACTTTGTTGATACGACAACCATGCCATCTTCTTCTTGGAGAGTCCTCAGATGGTAGATGATCACCTATATTCTGCAGACCTCTTGATTTCGATGGTCGTCCATACGATTTGTGTCTTTTTATAGAACGGTAGACATCTTTCGATATTAACTGTTCAACCAAAAGAACTATAAACAGCTTCAATGATAACCGTCCGCAACTGATGTTAACCAGAAATAACACTTTATTTGGGAAGAATTGTGTGAATTATTTGTTTATTCCCAAGCCTTCAGATAGAAACTCTGTCGTTCGTCAGGCATAATATCAAAGTGGCGATATTGACAAAGCAACATCAAAATGACAAATATTAAAAACATAATTTATCAAAACCATCATAGTACGGAACCGAATGTTGCAACCCAATGATTTGAGAAACGGTTCTAAGTAATTCCTCACTGCAAAATCATTCTGAGCTGATGCACTGTCTTGTTGAAAAAATATTTGGAAGATGTTTTTCAGGAATGTCTATCTTTATATTTTTGAAAAGGTAAGAAAAAACTGCAGCTGATGGTTACCAAGCCAACTATGATTCTCATTTAAAAAAATGTAATCGACGTTTAGCTATAGGTCGAAGACAAACGAAGATACTAAATCTTCGATTTTGCCATGTAATCTAGGTCAACGAAATAGTACATGAATGTAAAAACTGCAAACTTCTATCTTTGATAATAAGAAAGATATCTTTAAAAAATAAGTAAAACAACGAAATCGTGACACTGTACAATCGCATATACTATCATATTCTACAACTATTGTCAACAAATTATTTATTGCAACTTTTCCTATTGCACTATTATGCATCATGTGATATAAATATATACTTTGGGACTTATTTATTATTCTACCAAAAACTTTTATTGTTATATTGCATTCATTTTAAAGTAACCTGAGTTCGTTGACCCGCTATATGCTGTAAAACACATTCATGCCCAAACTAGGATTCGAACACGGGGCTGCGGAACGTTCAGCCAGTTGACTAACCCATTGGCTTACCTCGGCCGACAACATCAATAAAAAAGTTAATATGGTTTAAGATACACTAACTACTTCATTTAAATATTATAGGTCAAATAACAAGTAAAAAGAGCGTATTTGATTAAATGCACAGTTATTGAACAAACATTAATTTTTCATACAATAAAAGCTTAAAACAAAATTGCATTATTGATTTTGTGAAGGTTTATAGATGTTTCCTAGAAATATAAAAACTATATGTAGTTAAATAATTTATCACAAAGCATTTTTTTACCAATGAACCGTTCTAGAACGTCTCAGGTTCTAAAAGAAAATGTTTATAAATTAGAACAACTATAACATTTTTGTATGTAAATATACTTACTGCTGCGGCAAAACCTACAATCGTTGCCAGTGCGACCAAAATTGTTATCGCTTTCATGATTGACGTACTGAAATTGAAAAAAAATCAGACATAATTATTATATTTATAGTTGCAGACAGGAAGTTTACATTTTATTAGTGCAATTTGCAGTCTACGATAAGGATGAGGATAAGGATAATATTACTAAGTTAATTATGAATTATTGTTATCGCGACAAACCACATTTAATCAGTCGTTTATGTACACAATATGCATATTCAATGAAAATCTAACGAAAATTATTGTCATAAAATGTGCGTACGCATTCGGCGTGATGACACCACATTGATATCTTATAATAATAACCTAAAACCATCTAACATTTGATACTTTCACCTGAGGCATACAGTCCAATTGAATAATAAATATTACTTATAGATACACGCGCACGCGCACGCACACACGCACACGCTCACATACCGCACACGCACACACACGCACACACGCGCACAGACGCACACACGCACACACGCACACACGTACACACGCACACACGCACACACGCACACACGCACACTACGACACACGCACATACACGCACAACGCACATACGCACATCGCACATCACGCACACACACAGCACACACGCACACACGCACACTACACAGCACACACGCACACGCACAATACACACGCACATACGCACAACGCACACACGCACACGCACAACGCACACACGCACACGCACACGCACACGCACACACGACACGCACAACGCACACACGCACACTACGCACACACGAAACACGACAGCTCACGCACACGCACACACACACACGCACACACGCACACGACACACGCACACACGCACACACGACACACGCACACACGCACACGACACAACACGCACACACGCACACACACACACGCACACACGCACACGCACACACCACACGCACACGCACACGCACACACGCACACACGACACGCACAACGCACATACGCACACAACACACGCACACACGCACAACGCACACACGCACACACGCCACACGCACACCGCACACACGAACGCACAGCACACGCACATACGCACACACGACACACGCACACGCACACACGCACACAGCACACCGCACACGACAGCACACGCCACACGCACACGACGCACACGACCACGCACAACGCACAGCACAGCACACACGCACCACACGCACACACGCACCGCACACCACACGCAACACGCACACACGCACACGCACGCACACACGCACACACGCACACACAGCACACACACACACGCACACGCCACACACGCACACACGCACACACGCACACGCACCACACACGCACACAGCACACGCACACACGACACACCACACGACACACACGCACACACGCACACACAGCACACCTGCACACACGCACACACGCACACACACACACACGAAAACACGCACATACGCACTCACGCACACAGGCACACACACACGCACACACGCACACACGCACGCACACACGCACACACGCACACACGCACACACGCACACACGCACACACGAAAACACGCACATACGCACTCACGCACACTGGCACACACACACGCACACCTGCACACACGCACACACGCACACACGCCCACACGCACACACGCACACGCGCACACGCGCTCCCACGCACAGACGCATTTTCGTATTTTGATTAATAAAGTTTAGAAATATGTATACTGCGCATCTATTTTTACTTATTTTGAATCTAAAAACATTCTGGAACAAGTTAGTTAGAATACAAATATTTCCTATTGGTACTCTTAGACACCAATTTGGCCTTTCGTGATTCAAGAGTACGCATGAGGTATAAATTAGCCTAATACTTTTAACTTTCTGTATTTAACATTGTGCTAGTTTGTAAAATTTTAAATAAAAATCGCACGTAAACGTTCTACTTAAATAAGATGTATAAATTGCATGCCATCAAGCACGACAATTGCAACACTATATGAGATCATAGTGTAGGCGGATCTTCATATTCTTCCATACATCCTGCACATACACCTGTCTTATTTTGTGAACTAGATTGAAGGTTTTCCTTTATTGACCACGGGTTAGACCTTGGTTGACAATTTTCCTTTTTTATGCTTTTGTTCTTTATTGGCTTTTCTATCCGTCTCTTGACCGTTTAGACTTTCTCCATTTTTCGTTTCATTGCATTTTTTTTTTCTAGTATTTGCTCTTCATTTGCCTTTTCAACCAATGCATCTTTGTAAGGGGTGCGGATTTCTTTCCGTGCCTTTTCCGTTTTTCAGCAGTAAATGTCTCTTTAGGGAGGGGATATAACTCTTGAATACATGCGTCGATCGATTTAGCAACTTTGTCTAACGGACATAGCGAAGACATAGGACTGACAACAGGGTACAAATCATCAACAGACAGCTGTTTGGGGCTGAAATGGTACTTTGGTTTTCGGTTCTCAAGGATCTGACGATGAGGTGGTGTGTCAGATGGTCCTGGAATTACGGATTCAACTGTAGACTGCACATGTGAGGTATTTAAAGGAATGCAAGCTAAGACATCATTTTCTTTACTTTTTTGGAGGTTAATTATTACCTCATTATCGGTAACTGAAGCGGCTACAAAATCTTCTTCTTTAAAAATATCTGAATTTATAGGATAAATTCTATACCTTTAAAGTCCGATTCTGCTTTTTCAATGAATGCTACGCGTTTATATGCTGTTCACAAAAGTTCAGATATTTGAAGTCACCCACTTGTCGTATTCCTGAGCATATGCAGTTTTTAATGGCCCAAAAAATCCAACATCCAACGGTTGTAGCTTATGACTACAGTGTTTGCTTAACAGGACTACATTATTTCTACGAAAGAACTCTATACGATGTCTAACGATATGTGCCAACCATGATTGTCCAATGAGAGCAATGCAGAATCTTCAGCTGTTGCATTTATGTGTTCTTTGAAATGGTTTAACCAGTCAGCGAAAAGATCACCATTAATGAAACCAGAAACAGACACCATTAACTTAGAACCCAGGGGAGCACCGTTTAGTAGTTCTATTTTCTGTCTTTTTATTGGAAATATGAGGGCTGAAGGAACAAAATGCCCAGAAGCTGACATGCAACAAACAACTGTGACTATCAGGCCACTTTCACCTGAAACTACCTTGCCAACAGTCTGCTTTCCCTGTTTGGTCACCATTTTGGGTAATTTATTCGGTACAGTTAGTATTGAAGTTTGATGCATGTTGTACATGTTGCGGGGCAAGAATGAATGTTTTCCATATAGCTTCTTTAGGTTTCTGTATTATAAGTGCTTTGTAACTGTGGTTTCCTATTGGAAATTGGTACCTTTCACTTACTAGTCTGACACCTTTACCACTGAACCACTCAGTAATCCAATATATATTTTTTAAAACTTATATATATATATATTAAACTTTTTCGTGGTTTCGCAGAAGTTTATTGCGCATGTTGCGCCGTAACTTCTTGCGCAGGCGTATTGCATTATTGGAATCCATATGGGTTTCATTTCTACACTAGCTTGGCTTATTGGATTTTCTGCTAATGCGATGTATCTTTAAGTTTCCGACGAGTTGTGTTCTCGTCCTTTGTCACTATCTGTATGTTATCCCACTGGATCTGGTGGTCTTCGTTCCAGACACGTTCGGCGATTCTTGATCTTATGTTTCTGCGTTCTCACTTTGAGTGGTCTACTACTCTCTCCTATGTATGCTCTGCCGCATTCGCATGGTAGGTTGTATACACCATACTTGGAATTGTGATCTTCATTGTATGGTTTGGTTTCGGTTAGTATTCCCCTGAGCGTTCTGGTCGATTTGAAGGCAGTGTGTATCTTATATTTGCTGCCTATCCTTTGTATTTTGTCTAAGGTACCTCGTATATATGGTATTATCGCTGTATATTTAGGTTCTTCTTTTTCGGTTACCCTTTCCCTGTTTAGGTTAGGTGTTAGATCGGGGTAGTCATTTTCTTTGAGTGTTCTAGCAATATTTTCTTTTTCTCTGTTCAGGTACTCTTGTTTTGAGCATGTTGTTTTTGCTCTATCGCACAAACATTTTGCCACGCCTAACACTGGTGATTGGAGTTGTAATGTAGGTACCTCCCGGTGTGGGTAGGTTTCCTGTATACACTTTTTTCCTGTGTACAAGTACATCCAGGAATGGCAGTTTTTGTTCCGACTCCAACTCCATTGTGAATTTGATGGAGGGTGCGCTGCTGCTATTTAGATGATCTAGGAATTCATCTAGCTTATGCTTGCCGTGTTGTCAAACTACGAAGGTATCGTCCACGTATCTAAGCCACATCCTTGGTTTCTCTGTGAATTCGGATATCGCTTGGTCTTCAAAGTGTTCCATATATATATATATATATATATATATATATATATATATATATATATATTGCTCACTATGGGTGATAGTAGGGAACCCATCGCCATCCCAAACTCTTGTTGGTAGAATTTGTCTTCTACCTGGAAATATGTAGTTCTAATGCATATTGTCAGAAGTTCCATTATTGTGTTTACCGAGAGTTGCGTGCGTTCGTCTAACGTTTCATCCTTTTCCAGCTTGTCCCTTGTGATAGTTAGTGACTTATCGGTAGGCACATTTGTGAATAGACTCACAATGTCGAAGCTTACCAGTATTTCTTCGTGGTTTGGCTGGAAGTTTCTGATGTTTTCCACGAAGTGATGCGTGTTCTTGACCATAGACTCGGTTTTTCCCGATAAGGGTGTGATAATACCTAGCAGATAGTGTGCTAATGGGTGACAAAATAAATTTCTCGAGCTCACAATTGGTCTCAGAGGAATTCCTTCCTTGTGATTCTTTGGTAGGCCGTACAGATGCGGAGGTTTGCTGTAGTGTAGGGTAAGTCTAGTTCTCTGGTAATCGGAGAACTCCCCTTCTCTGAGAAGTTTATTGTGCATGTTTCGCCGTAACTTCTTGCGCAGGCGTATTGCGCTTAAGCTCTTCGCGCAATATTGGAATCCATATGGGTTTCATCTCTACACTAGCTTGGCTTATTGGATTTTTTGCTCTTTAGGTTTGTATAAAACGTGGTAACTTGGTTCTTATTGCCGTAGTTCGGGCAATGCTAGTTTTCTCTGGATGTCTCTATGAAAGTTTGTGTCTGACCCGAAATTCTTGGCACCAATATCTTCCAGCTTCCTTCTTAGCACTGTTAAAGCGATGCTGCTGTAACTTAGTACTTTCTGCAACTCTGTACGCAATCCTCTGCAAATCAGTGTAATTCCGTAAAATAAAGCATCCAGTTGTAGAATATGATCCCTTAGTTGAACTTCCATATCATCGCAAAATGTTCTTGTATACCTTCCAAGAGAAACAGGTACAGTATCAGCTCTCATCCGTTTTCTGAGCGTCCATTCATCTATTCCTATAGAGAGGGCGATGTGCCTCTTAGATTTCCCCTCTTTAACCGCTTTTTTACAATTTAAAGGATCTCCTCATTGAAAAATAGTGCTCTGTTTGATTTGCGTTTGTAGGATTTCCCCACCTATAAAAATATAAGTGTGATAATATACGTTTGTCATAATGTGTCTTTTCATACTACTAAGAGCACACAATGGGAACCTTTAATATGCGTACTGTTGATCACATAGCACTTTTTACTAAAATTAACAGTTTCAAACGCAAGAAAGAATTTCACATCGAACGACTATAACCTCAAAAAGTAGAGATACTATTTACAGATTATTAGCCTTACCTTTCTTTAAAACACAGTTGCTTGGCGCTACACTCAATTTAAGGTAGTTCTAAATTACATCCATAACAGCACTAAAATACAAATGCTTGTAATTCTTTCAAATAGCGCGGAAACCTAACAAATTTTCGTATAACGTATGTTCGTACAGTACCTTTCGGTAACTGAACTGTCAATGTTGTCAAATATTCTGAATCGGCGTAATTTGCTGCATGCTCTTAACTAACTAGACAATTAAAATTAAATCACTGTTGTAGACTATATAACTTTCAATTTGTGAAAACAGACACTCAGGTATCGGACAGTTCATCTCCATTATTCTTGTTCAAGTTGCATTGCATTCTATTCTCTTCTTGTGCAAGAATCGTCGGCTTTGCGAAAGATGACGGTGATGATCAATATTTTAGGACTTTCATTTTCTATTTATTACCTTAGAAGGCAATAATACCTACCGTAGCAAATTTGCTCAAACGAAACATTTTAATTTCATGTCAGTGTCTTTTAGTTGCTATTTTTCAAAGCTTGTTCTTGATTTTCCAAATCGCACTAGTACCATTTCGTGTTATTGTTCGAGTTTTTCGTATTGTTTCCTTGTTGTCCGTGTTGCGTTGTCTGTTAGTGTTGCAAAATGATTTATATGAACGCAGAGTTACTTGATATAATACGTGTTTGTCTTGGATGCATGAGAAATGCAAGGGTATACGCGCAGTAATATCCTGATAGACGACACCCGACTAAAAAAATTTTCTTTGAGTTATCCTGCGTTTGCGAACAACTGGAAACGTTCATATTCCCGCATACCACAGACAACGCTGGGGACGCAAAGAAGAGGACATTATTCATGGTTTAGCTTATGTCCAGTTTAATGCTCAAGTACTAGAACTATTGCGCAGGGCCTGAGGGTAGCAACAAAACACCTAATAATGGACGCCGGCTATATCTCGGGGACTGTCAATCTGAAAACATGGGAAAAAATACTAATAAGTAAATGGGCTAAGAGAAATGGCTGGAAATTATTTGCAAGTTAGAAAGGTGGCGGCTAGGGTGCAAAACTGGTACGGCCAATCACAAAACGCGCTTTTTCACAGAAAATGTTCAAGTAACGATATATTTTAAATATTGCCGTAGTAAGCACTCGAAAATTTTAGACTGTTTTAATTCAGCGTATTTTGCCCTGTCCTACAGAATGTAGTGGTTGTGGAACGTGAAACATGTTTTTATTTAAATAGCAATAACTCCCGAATGGGTTAACGGAATTGAACAAACTAGGTCACGTTTAAAAAAACTTCTTACTTAATAATCTGCTGCATGAACATCGTCCGAATAGATTTTACCGTGGTAGCTAGAGGGTGTTTTTTGACATTATAACAATTATTGCGCATTATCATGAAATCTTTAAATCCTTTCCCATAGTTAAATGAGGACAAAATTCCTAAAAAGTCAGTGCAAACCGAAACTTCCAACCTCTTTTCTAACCGAAGATATCGATAAAACAAATGTTAGGCCGCTGGCAATTCAATATCTATACTATATTCTGCTTTGTAAGCGAATTTAAATTAATTGCTGCAATTTAATCAATGCCGCCCTAATCTTCAAACTGCTGTACATCGTTTTCGATGCACTTACGCATCCTTTCCCGCTTAGACCAAACTGCACTCTCTAGTTCAGCAATTGAAGTAGTTTGCATACAGTCCCTAATTCGTTATCCTGTGTAGTAGTCTGGTTGCAAAAACCATAAATTTTACTCGACTCCATAAATCCAAGCATGTTAAACCAGATGATCTAGCCGACCATAGCCACCCCGTCCTATCAATCTACTAGGGTAGTTTGCATCTAAAATTCCCGAACATTTACCGCGAGGTGAGCTGGACCGCCACACTGCTGGAACAACATTCGTTGTCGAATTTCAAGGGCACTTACTCTAACAAATTCGGCAATTCCTATGTTAAAAATTGTCACCATTTAGTTGATTATTAAAAAAGAATGGGCCGATAATTAGCCCTTCTAGAATTCCTGCGCGACAATTTACACACCAATGACCTTGATGATGACCTTCTCACATCTAGTGCCAATTCGTTCTTGACCAATAGTGCGTATTATGGAGAGTCACACCTCCATTGCGAGGGTTCCAGTCTTCCGTCAAGATCTGCAGTACTGGTGCCGGACTAAGTGATATGGATGTAACCTGAAACAAAATGATGACCATTGATTCAACAGGATATTACTGGTTTTTGTAGGAAAAGCATTAAATAAATCTTTGTAAGGTTATAGCGGAGGTTTAAATTCGAAAGCTCGCTTACCTGTGCTCTCTGAGAGTGTTTTGAACGGTAGGTAACGTTACCCTCAGGTCCTGCGCAATAGCTCCAGTACTTCGGTGAGGATTAAACTGGATATATGTTAAAATGTTAATAATATTCTCTTCGGGCGTCCGCTGCGTTGTCTGCGGTATACGGGGACATAAACGTTAAATAACTTCGTTGATATAAAGCATTTTGTAACACTAAAAGACAACGCAACACGAACAACAACAAGAGAAACTCAAACAACACGAAAAACTCGAACAGTAACACGAAATGGTAGCAATGCGATTTGGAAAATCAAGAACATGCTTTGAAAAATAGCAACTAAATGACACTGACATGAAACTAAAATGTTTTAATATTTTGACGTATTGCTTCCAATTTTATTTTCACAGCCTACTAATTTTATGATAGACCCTCGGCTATGAAATGATTACTATTTACCTAGGTTGCATTTTATTCTTTTCTTGTGCATGAATTGTCGGCTTTGAAAAGGTGATTGTTCTTGTCAATATGTTAGGCCCTTCATTTTCTGTCTGTTATCTTAGAAGGCAAAAGTACCTAACGTTCTTTTTTTGAGAAATATTGGTTTTTCAGTTGATGCTTTAAATGTCGAAAAACTTTTTTTCCAGAGAAATGTTTCATGGTTTTTTATGGAATCGTCTGAGACCGCCGGCGGTTAAGATTGGTTCTTTTTTTCGATACCGCGCGTCATAAACTCTTGCAGCAACAGTTGAATTCTTCATGCGTTGAAAATATGCAGCAATCATATCAAATGTTATTTCATTTATTAACTGCATTTTGAAATCAACGGTTCGTTAATCAAGCACGAAAACTTTAACGGTTAATTAAAGATACGCCCCCAGGGGACATTAGTATTAAATTTTATTTTTTGTTTTAATAGCTTAATAATTAATAAATTTTAATCATTAATGACAGATGAACGTGCTCTGTTACTGGTAAAATACATTTTTACACTTATTTTTTTCATATCTACGCAACGAAAGAAGATATCCACTTGCGGTTTTCACCAATTTCTGTACCTTTTTCAACGCTCTTTTTCGTGAGTTAATAGTTATTTTTGTATCTAGTGCGCGAAATGCTACTTTGGTGATTGAGAATTGAATTTTTCAACGAGACGCAGCCGAGTTAAAAAATTAGTCGAGGTCACCAAAGTAGTTCGCGCACGTGTTACACACTAATTTTTTTCTATAACCATCAAAATTGTTTTAAATAATTTTTTTCTTGGATTTTTGCTAGATGGAGGACCACAAAAGTTAAAATACAATAATCTCATAGAGTTTACATGCAGTGTGCGAAATATGTATTTCGCACACTATTTCGCACACGTTGTAATGGTAACGTAGGAAAATAAAAAATGTGTGATTTCGCATATTGTTATTAATGCGCCGACCTCGTCATTTTTTGACGTATGTAGAAAAAAATAATCACATCCTTCCATTTTAAATTTTCAAGAAAATTAGACAAAACGCCATCTAACGACTAGGAAAAAAACTAATCCGACCATGCACCCAAGAAGCCTGTCTCAAACCAAATTCAGTTTATAAAAATAGGTTGAGCTAAAAAGAAGTTATGGCATTTTTTTCCAGTAACAATTTACCTCTCTCCCCTCCCCTCATTTAACAAAATAGAGAAAATACTAAAAAAAGAAAATGTTTCTAACCTTACGTAGTTTATAATAAAACTATTTTGGACAAATCTTGATAATGTCGATTTAAGAGAAAAAACCAATTTTCTAATTTGGTCTTGGTGTACACCGCTTAGCGGCCATTTTTCGAACTTGAAAATAATTGCCCTATTAGTATTTTTTCTCCAATATTGTCTGACAGTTCCCGAGTTATAGCACGCGTTCATTCTTAGCTGGCCACCTGGTAAAATGGTTATATGCACACACCTAGAAAAAAATGTATATGGTTTAGATGTATGAAGATAGCCGGCCCAATTTTTAATAATGTGATTTAAGTTTATGTATAATTAGGCACTGATTATGCGCCATTTTGCGTTGTTGAGATTAGATTTGGCGCCCAATTGGAAATCAGTTGTAGCAAAAATTCTATAAGCGCGGCTAACTTCACGGAGCCGCAGTAATTAGAAGCTATCAGGCGCCATTTTGCGCCGATAAACTAAATTTTTGCGCCTCCAAAGGAAATAAGTTGCTCAAAAAACTACATCGACAAAATATTATATCCATATGAATTAATTGATCTTTTCTTGCACAATAGTTAGACACCCTTTAAACCTAATTTAGGGTATGCTTATAATAACCGTGGAATTTTAACAAATTCTTTTCTAATTATTTTTGTAAGTAAGTGAAGTTTACCACATCAACTATTTGCAATTATTATACTTTGTATACAGGGCGAGTCAAAACGCAGATCTGTACTTTTCTCACTTAAATTAAATAGAACACCCTATTTCACTTGTGCTCTCTAGGAAGCCACTAAATAACCGTTTCATTTTCATTCACATTTCCCTATACCTAACTTCGACGGTGTCTGTGATATTTTCCTTTTATTAACAAAATCCAGTTTTTTTATTTAATTTTTGATTTTATCAAGTTAGCTATGAATTATACGAACTGTTTTACGACTTGTTTTGGTAAAAATCAATAAATTGTTCTTTTTACCTTTCCCTATTTTACTTTAAAATACTTAATTTAAAATTGTAAGAATATAAATAGGATAAATACTTTTATTAAAAAAAAACTAAAATGGATTGTGATTTCATCATAATTTGAATCATTATTTAATAAGTGCTCTTTTTTCAAAATAACCTCTATTGACATCAATACAGGAAGGAAAAGGCCAAGTATTTCATTCCCTCCCCAAGGGGGAGGGCGTGCTGCTCGAGCTTTCCGAGCTCCTTCAGCCACAATCATGGATTCCCAGCATACATACATACAGTACGTATACATGCATGGGTGTGGTCAGGATAAGATGGGAAGGATTGGAGTTAGGGCTCTGAGGGGGAAAATACTACCCCAGCATTCACCTAAGCAGCCGCACATGGTGTGCATATACGCAGTGACCATTCCGCTACATGTGTATGAGGAAAACCCCCTAAAAAAAACCTCATACAAGGTACACGGTAACAATAATCGAACGTATTACCTCCCGAATGCTAAGCACATCGTGTCACCACTACGCTACGAGCTCGGTCCGACATCAATACAATGTTGTAGTCTGTCTTCAGAAGATCGTTGCACATTTAGAACCATATGAACATAGTTTGAAACACGTCTCGTATTCTTTACTTCATGTATTGCTGCGTTATCGGTGGAATTTTATACACTTCATTTTTAAAGTAACCCTACATAAAAAAAATCAATTTTAGAAAGTCCCGGTGATCTAGGAGGCCAGCTAAACGGCCCCTTCCTATCCATCCTACCCATTTTTGATTTTATCAAGCTAGGTATAACTTACACGAACTTTTTTACGATCTGTCTTGGTAAAAATCAATCAATTATTCTGTTTATCTTTGCCTATTTTTATTTTAAAATTATTAATGTAAAATTGCAAGTATTTAAACCTTCTCAATAATCTTTATCACAAAATCTAGATCACTTTGACTGTCAAAAAAACATAGACAATTAGGTAACAATTAGATTTATTGTCAATCTGAAGTTGTGTTGTGTTGTTCTGAACTGTTTAGTTTCACAATGAATTTTCCAACAAATGAAATGATTAATATGGTCCTGGTATTTGGTGCAAGTGACGAAAATATACTACTAGCAACGAGAATGTGTAAACAACGATTTCCTAACTGCAGACAACCGACAAAAAAATCGTTCGAAAAATTAAGTGAACGATTTAGACGCACAGGTAATGTTGTTTATGAAAAAAGGGAAAGAGAAAAATCTGCATTAAATCAAACGATAATCTGTTTTTTAAAGTTACAGAAGATCCTCATATCAGTGTCCGTCAAATAGCAATGGTGTTTGTTGTAAGTAAAAGGTCTGTGTATAGAATTCTCAGAAAACACAATATGCATCCACTGTAGTACACTGTAGTAGGGCCACATTTCTTTTGATTGTCGAGTAAATAGTAGGGTTTATTTAGATTTTTTACAAAATTACGTACCCCAGCTGTTGCAACATGTTCCCCGTAATATACGTAATCAAATGTGGTTTTTACATGATGGGGCACCAGTTCATCATACCGCTCCAATTCACAACTACCTAAACAACGTGTTTCTGAACAGATGGGTAGGAAGGGGCAGACCATTTAGCTGGCCTCCTAGATCAGCGGGACCTTCTAAAATTGATTATTTTATGTGGGGTTACATTAAAAATGAAGTGTATAAAATTCCACCGACAATGCAGCAAGACATGAAGCAAAGAATAAGAGACGTATTTCAAACTATTAATGGTCATATCCTTCAAAATGTGCAACAATCTTTTGAAGGAGGACTATAATATTGTATTGATGTCAATGAAGGTCATTTTGAACATTTGTGCTAAAAGTTTTAATTTGGTTTTTTTTATTTTTTTGATATTATTTGTTAATGATTTCTATTTAAATTAAATTTAATTTTATAATGTGTTTATTATTACTAAAACCACACATAACAAAAAGGAGCACTTATTAAATAATGATTCAGAAGAAATCACAATCCATTTTAGCTTTTTTTAATAAAAGTATTTATACCATTTATATTCTTACAATTTTAAATTATGTATTTTAAAGTAAAATAGGGAAATTTAAAAAGAACAATTTATTGATTTTTACCAAAATAGATCGTAAAAAAGTTCGTGCAATTCATAGCTAACTTGATAAAATCAAAAATTAAATAAAAAGACTGAATTTTGTTAATAAAAGGAAAATATCTCAGAAACCGTCAAAGTTAGGTATAGGGAAATGTGAATGAAAACGAAATGGTTATTTAGTGGCTTCCTAGAGAGCACAAGTGAAATAGGGTGTTCTATTTAATTTAAGTGAGAAAAGTACAGATCTGCGTTTTGACTCGCCCTGTATACAAAGTATAATAATTGCAAATAGTTGATGTGGTAAACTTCACTTACTTACAAAAATAATCTTTGTCATAAAATACAGAAAACTGATTACATTAGAAAGGATACAGTGTCCTGAATTCATGACGATTTTAACCTTAAAGTGAGGATAACTTTTAAAATCCCCGGTATACTCCAATCGAACGTCATATCAGGAGATTTGTAAAAACGAGCCGAGTTCAAACATAAAATAAAATGTATGTGATGCCATTTATAAAAAGTTAGGTTTGGATAGGTTTGAAGTTATAGAGTACCCTGTATATTTATAAATAATTTTGGATTATGCACCTTGAGACGCTTAACAATTTTTTCGTATCTATTATAATATCCCTATAAAAGAACTTTACCGCACTATTGGGGCATCCTGTATGTCTAATTCTTTTTTTAGAATGAGGAAGTTGGTTAACGTTTTATTAAACAACTACACAAAATTGTAAACGTTTTAATTCTGTAATTGTTAAATTGAACGATCCCGTTCATACCGTACCGTAACACAAAATACAAATACAAAACCTTTTGTACATTAATCGACCAATGATATGAGCGGAAACTTCTTAAAAGTTCCTTTTTGTATAGGCAACAATCAATGTGTGCTGCTCACCTGCCGCGTTAGTGATAGGTACCTTTAGTTTATTTACTAGTAGTAGTTAGAACATTCAGCGAACGCAACAAAGTCGTAGTATCAACTGAGGCATTGTTATTTTAACTCAAACATTTAAATCTAATTTAT
>JARFJB010001033.1:3407500-3436953 GCA_036346205.1 Vesta saturnalis | reverse complement strand
CTTTTAAAATTTTTTATTTAAATTTTTTAACAATTCATTTTTAATTTGTTTGTTGTTATTCACGTTAAAATCATTTTTTTATTTAACAAATTGTTCTAACCTACTGTGTAGAACTGTAATAACGTGAAAATTTTGTCACCATTTTAAAATCAAATAATTTACTTTAATAGTTCTTCAAATTTAATTAATTAAAAGAAAACAATCATAAACAGGTAAGGTATGCGTCCTTCAACAAAAAACGTTATTAAAGTAAACAAAGCTATTCAAAGATAAACAAATTGTAAATCATTACGCTTTTCACAAACAAATACAGCACCTTATCCGAAAGGAAAAAAAAGGAAAAGGCCGCGTATTTAGATTTAGATTTAGATCTAGACGTAGAAGTGTGAAGGAGTTTCGTTACACAGCACATTAAGGGATCATATCATCACGAGACTAGCTTATCGTTACATGCAGTTGGTGCACAGGAAGGGGTTAAGTGTTTAAATTTACGTAGTGCTTTCGCCGCTCTCTGAAGAGGTAATGGTTTTTTTTGCGGAAAAATCCAATGTTCGTTCCTAATTTTCAGACGTTATGCTCACAGTTCGCCGTTAACCCAAATTACATGCTGTAAATAAACAGGCCTCTCGTTATTTTAAAAATAACATGTCTTATTTAGAACTTGTACATAATAAGTGCTAAGCAGAACTAGGTCACAGTAAAATAAAATTAACTAATAGCGTGTTAATATAACTACCAGTGTAAATACAAAAAATTGAAATTGAATCAAAACGCGAGTTACAAGAGAGGCAGTAACTATTTGAATTGTACCGGGAGTTCCGAGCGTCGTGTCAACAGCAATCATATAGCCTAGGTCATTATCTAGGTCCATACCAGGTGTCTGTATAACAAAAGGGCATCCTCCACGTAAGGTAACATTTCTGTGTTTTTTTTCTTGTTCTGTTGGTTGACAAATGCTAATAAACTTATTGTGTGCAATTTTATTATTTTTTTATGCGTTTTACAAACGGTTGAGTACACTTTCCCTTTAAAGATTAGCTGTTCTTTGTTTTTTTATCGTTTAAATTTTAATACAGGTGTATCCATCCGTATTATTACCCAAATGTATTTCAAGGTGTTGTATTTTTTTCATTTTTGTTTAAACTGACAAATTTAGATCGAAATTGTGTGTGACGACTGCGTTATGAGCACGCACTTTATTTGTAAAGAAACCATTTATTATTTTGATATTGAAATTAGTTTTACAGTAAATTTCCGGACTCATAGATAATCTAGGTGACATCAATGGAAAAGAAAGAAAGTATGGTAACAATTGTGTTGACAGTTTGATGGTTCTGTATTTCCTATATTTATTCACATTACACACACACACACACACACACACACACACACATACACACACACACACACACATATATATATATATATATATATATATATATATATATATATATATATATATATATATATATATATTGTTATTTCCGCGTACCTTTGAGGACTAATTTTATATGAAAACGGTTCTTTGAGGACGAAATCAAACATATGGGGACAGTCGTCAAAGGTTCATGCAAAATTCGCGTACCTTTGAGGACAATCCCCACTCCAATACCAAAGTAGGGGAATACAGTTTATATTATGTGTCCTTTGAGGACTTCTCATAAAAGTAATCATTAAGAATGTTATAGGGACAGTGCCGGTTCCTGACATTGAATAAGTTTATATTACACGAGCAACAATCGAGATAACTGTACATTATTTTATGAGTAAATACTTTTAATAGCCATTAGTCTTAGTACAAACCAATGTGAATAAAGCATCTGATTACGGGAGAAATAACGCGATTTATGAAATTTAGTTGTGAAAAAGCTAATCAATCTGGATTTGAATTACTTATAAATTATAAATGATTGTTTTTTGAAACTAAATACAATACCATTCTATTAATATCGTAGTAATGCGTATAAAGCAAATATTAGTCTTTTGTACATAATTAAGCTATACAACGCAATTGTCGAATGTACATCTACCTTCTCATGCACACGTTCATGATAAACACAATTACACAAAAATTAAATATGAAAAAGTCTACTCATACAATAGAGGAAGAATAAAACACGTGTTTACATCGTATTCTCATGGATAACGTGTCGAAAACCTTAAATTTGTTAGCAAAATAGATGTGATACTAAATAGTATTTCTGATGGACAGATAAATGAAGGTTTTGTTGTTTTACTAAGCTTAACACCGTTATATTATAAATTAATATTTTTATTTAGATGGATTACTGCCTTCGATATCAGTTAGAGATTCATACGTGGTAAGAATTATGCTATGTGGCAGTTCTTATTTAAATGACGAATACCATTCTATTATTACATTTATATCAGTGCCAGCTGTATTCATTGCAATGAATGAAATGGAGAACTCAAATCACAATTCTGTACTTGTGTGCATTCTGAAATCCCAGTACATTTCCATTAAACATATTTTATGACGCAATATTTGAAAGGATAATAATAAATTTTGTTATCACTGTAAACCATATAATTACCTACTCCAAATTTGATTAAAATATCAAAGTTGGGGCAACTGCAATTTATACCGTCAATCATTTGACAATATTGAAAATCATTGGTTGTCGACCAATTTTGTTAGGAAAAAGTTGTACTGTGGCGAAAGTAAATCTAATTGTTTAATGATAAAAATTTGAGAAAAAGACATTGTCATTAGCGGCAACACCAAATATAATTATTTCATGCTATTGTATACCTATGACTTCGTGGGCGCCATTAAAAATCTTTGTAATCCGTTTTGTGATATTTAATATCTTATTATTTTATAAATTGTATGCATTTTGTTTCTACCATATTGAAAATCTATGTAGGAAAATTTCGTTGGAAAAAAGGGCTATATGTTATGACGGCAAATGCTAGGTCCATTTATTCACCAAATTGGGTACCATTTTGAAACACACGATAAGATAGCTAATACGATTTAATTCGGGAAAATGCTAGTAACATTTTATAAAAGTCAAACACTACGTCTAGTTATTTCGTGGAATTGGACGTAATATTATGACCGCCATTTTAAAATGTTTATTTGTACGTTAATTTCGTAAAAAGGGTAACAGCATTGGTGTTACAGGTAAATACTAAATGCACATATTTTATGTCATTATGAACCACTTTGTTTCGCCGCGTTGAAATTCTATAATCATAATCCAATTTTTTTTTGGAAAAATAGGTGATATTTTTATGATGAGCAAACACTTAAATGTATTAAGTTTTACCAAATATGTGCCCACCAACGGAATAGCATTAATATTAATCATCTTTTAGAACCATCAATGTCCAAAGCCTTTACTTATACACCCATTTAATCTGCACAACTGTGAAAACTATTTTCTCGGTGAGAAAGAACCAAAATTTATAGTTTTATAGGAATAGTCATCGTTTGGTTCTGTAATGACTATAATCTTAATTTCTACACCAAGTTCACCCGGAAAACCATAAAGTCTGTCTTCTGGGTTTCACAGTGTTGGTAATTGTTTGGGGACTGTAATGTTGAAAATCTCTATTCATACACTAATTTCATTAGCAAAACGGCAAAAATTCTTTGTCCGGTGGGCGGGCAGGAAAAAAATCTTATGAAGTTATGTTGGCCAACTTTTAGAACTAGTAAAGTACGCAATCCTTATTTAATCACTAATTTTATTTGGAAAATGGTCAAAACCATTTGATCGGTGGGCAAGTATATCAATTTTATACTTGCATCATGTTGATCATCTTTCGCGATCTATAATATAATAAATCTCCGTTTATAACCCCATTTCATTGTTAAAACTATTTGCTCGGTGCACAAGATCCGGATTTTATAGTTTCACGGTGTTGGCCCTGAAGTGTACAAAATCTTTGTTATTTACTAATCTTATTGGGTAAAGGCCAAAACTATTTGATAGATGGACAAGGTCCAAATTTTATGTTGTCATCTTTATTTGTACACTAATTGCATTAGAAAAATTATTATATCTGTTTGCTAGATGGTCAAAAACCAAATTTTAGTTTTACAATGTTAGTGATCGTTTGGAATCTGTAATGCGCAAAATCCTTATTTATAAACCAATTTCACTGAAAAACGGTCAAAGTTATTTGCTGGATGGAAAATAATCAAATTTATATAAATATGACGGTATCGGGGAACGTTTGGGGCCTGTAGTTCCAAAATCTCTATTTATACTCATTTCACAGGAAAACGATCAAAACTATTTGTCTAGTGGGCAAGAACAAAATCTTCATTTAGGTATACACCAACATCATTGGGAATATAGTAAACACTACTTTCCGGTGTGCAAGAACTAAATTTTATAGTTTCACGATGTTGGTCATCGTTTGGGGTGTGTATTCTATCAAATCTCTATTTATATTCCCATATCATTGGCAAAACTATTTGCTCAATGGTGAGGACCCAAATTGTATAGTTTCATACTTTCAAACTTTTTATTTATGTATTTAATAAAATTAATAATAATTTTTAATTACATATTTACCTTTGAACTTATTCGTTCATAACAAAAACTTATAATAATAGTAAAAGTAGTGTTCAATATCTTAGTTTATATACTAATTTCATTGGAAAACGGTTAAAACTATTTGCTTGGAGGGAAAGAACCAAACTTTATAATTTTACGGTGTTGGAAATAGTTTGGAGTCTGCGGTGTTCAAAATCTTTATTTATTTACTAATTGTATTAGCGAAAGGCCAATACTAATTGATAGTTGGACATAACATCAAAACGTTATGGATTTAATATGTTGTCCTCTTTTTCGACCAGTAATTTCCAATATCCTTGTTTATACAGCAATTTTATTGAAAAACGGCTTGGTGAGCAAGAATCAATTTTTATAGTTTTCCAGTGTTGATCATCGTTTGGGATCTGTAACGCCCAAAATTTTTATTTAAAAGCTAATTCCCAGGAGACGGTCAAAACTATTTGCTCAAAGGACAAGAATAAAATTCTATAGGGGACAGTATTGGTCAACTTTGGGGCCTATAATGTGGAAATCTTATGGATCTATTGATTTTAGAACCAGTAATATCAAATATCTATATGTATGTACCAACTTCATTGGGAAAATAGCCAAAACTATTTGATAGATGGGCTAGAACAATATTTTCTGGATTAACCATGTTGTTATCATTTAGGACCAGTAATGTCCAATACCTTTGTTTATACACTGATTTGATTAGAAAAACCGACAAAACTGTTTGCATGGTGGACGAAAACCATATTTTATAGTTTGACAGTATTGGTCATCGCTTGAGGTTGGTAATGCCGAAAATCCAAATTCACTCAGAAAACGGTCAAAACCATTTGCTCGATAGAAAACAATGATAATTTATGGATTTATCATGTTGGACATCTTTTAAGATCAGGAATGTCCAAAATCTTTATACACCAATTTTATCGGTATGATCAAACCTATTTGCTCGGTGTGCAAAAACCAAATTTTCTAGTTCCGCAATGTTGCACATCGTATGGGACCGGAGATTTTTATTCATACACCAATTGTGGAGACAGCCCAAACCATACATTTCCAATATGTCTTTCATTGACCTCTACTCATGAGTGATTCTTCCAAGTAACATATATCAAACGGGACATCCAGCAAACAATATCTATCATTGGGAGGACTTATTATTTTATGTTATTAGGTGCCATTTTGTTTCCTCTATATTGAAAATCTTGTTCGTTGGGAAAATAGACGTAGGTACCTACTGTTATAAACATTTCATGTTATATGGACCCTTTTGGTACCTACCATATTTTTATAAGACAATGGACATCAAATTATTATTGTTTGTATGTTCTTCAGAACGCGTTGGCATTTTCGTTGGTTTTTAGTCTTAATTATTGTATTGTCAGTATAGTGCGTAATGGCAGAAATTGTTTAAGGGCAACAAGGAAAATCCCTCCAAGTTTCAGAAAACCAGTTGGTGATAAACGTTATCATTTATATCACGATAACAATGAGTCTGTAACAAAAGTTATCCAAAAAGTGTTGGCCATGACTGGTATTTCGGAAAAAACACTCTACAATGTAGGTGCTGAGCACAATTCCCCCACTGGACTACAACCTCCAAAGGAAAGGCCTAAGAAGCGCAAAGTCGTGAGAACAAGTACGATGAAAATGCGAAGGCTAAATTCGTAGAATAGTGCACCAGTTTTTCGGACAACACGCCACCAACTATAAACTCAATCTTAGCAAAAGTAAATGGCGACAATTTCCCCGATATATCACAAATCGTTTGAAAACGCGAAAGGAAATCATTTTTAATCGAGAAAGACGAAATCATCTCTTGGCCCCATTGGTATTTACGCGTTATTCGTAAATATCGTGAAGGATAAAATATTGTGTATATCGATGAATCGTGGGTTAACGTCGGACATATAGTGCCAAAAGAATGGGTCCATCAATAAAATCTCATCTTCAATATCTGAACAAGATTAATTTTATAAGAAAATGTGAACATATTTTTTAATTTCACATAACTTTTCTTCTGCTTCGTTTAAGATACTTATTGTGTTATTTCATAAGCGCTAACAATACAAACTTTTTAAAGTATTACAAAGAAAAACAAATGGAATTGTATAATATTTACATGTATTTGAACTTGTTATATCTTGACCAGGTGCAGTGAAACATAGACTAAAAGTAACAGGAGAGCATAACACTAACTTTAAATCGAATACTAATATTAGTACTACTGATTCTTTATATATGATTTTACTGGAGATGTTTTAATTGTAGACTAATGCAATTATTACATCTTGATTATTCCCATCATTACTATTAAGCCATGTTGCCACTTTTATCTTTTGCATTATTTTATTATTGAAAGTGCTTTTTACATTGTTTGTAGAATTTGTTATCAGAATATTGACATTAATAGGTAACTAACTAAACACCTAATTAAAAGGAGACTGAGACCAGACAATATGTTATTAATCTAACAGTGGCCCTGAAAAACAAAAATAGGAAACAGGTTAACACCTTTAGAGTGTCAAACACAAGTAAAACACTTGCGCCATATAAAATAAATGTGCTGAATTTACTATTTGATAATTTATAAATAGTCCTACCACTTCGTTTAAGTTCTTATCATAATAATTAATTTTACCAAAACCATCTACATACATAAATTACATGGGTTGTTTCAATCCGGATACATAATTTACTTTGTTTTTATTAAGCACTATTTCCTTGTACGTTTGGAAACGATAAGGTTATGAAACTGTAAGATTGTATAATTTTTTAATTAAAATACGTTTATAAACTTATCATATTTCGGATCCTTTTGGCAAAATTTCGTGCTGCCCCTATTGAACATTTTTACCGATAATGGAGTCTATTGACAGCATGTAAATTGCACAGCTGTAAATGTAAATTATTTTCCATAAAAAGGTGTAGACAAAATGAAGTAAAATAAAAAAACGTAAGGCGGAAGGAAAGTGTAAATGGCAGAGAGCTTACTGGAACTGTATCCAAATTTACCACCATTCTTATACCTAGGCATACTAAATGAAACATGAAAATAAAAAATCACTTTTATTTATAAAACAGTAACTGTTCTTTATATCTACTTACTACTTGTACTGTAAGACGAGATCTAGATACATACGAAAGTGGATTTCCAAAGATTATGCGTATCAATAATTACTTATAGTTATTAGCTAGTTGCATCACCCTTGCTGAATATTGGTTATCCAGAAAAGTTCAAACTTCAGAAACAAGCTGTAACGTGCCAAATATCATATCGACGCTAACACAAATAGTACTTTTGGCTAACATACCCAAAAGTTGACTATGAAAATGTTTTAGGAGGCGTTGTAAAATATATTGGTAGCCAACTTTGGCTATGGTATTTGGGTCTTACATTGTACATGAAAGCATAACTTTTCTGTACTTAGTTTGTATTATTAATGACATGGGATACATTCAGCAGCCAATTATGATTGCAAAATACAGCTACATGGCATTTACAGCCATTTAGCTGTTATTACTTCATCCATGGCAGCCATAATACAGATCATATAACAGCTCGCATTTAAGTTTAATTATGGTATATTTCGTGGCATAGGTAATCCTACATTCTGTGTATGGAGGGAGATTGTATATTTATATGACTGTAATCGCATTAGATTAGAATATTTGCATAAATACCTACTTTAACTCGGAAAAGATGGAAGAACGGGGAGTATACAGTGAATGTAATTTATTTACTTTGTTTATTACTTTCCCGCAAAAATTTATTTCAGATATAAACAAGCATTAGGATTATTGTTATTAATATGCGGACCTGCTAAGCTTTTGACGCAGCCTTTCAACTGATATGGGTAGATTAAGTTTTTCAAGTTGAAATTTAGAAAAAGAAGATTTAAAACAAGGGTACTTATTGAAGATACACACAGATTCATGTTAATCCAAAATTAATACAAATTTACCACTTATACAATCACAGAATGTGAAGTAACAGTTACCACAACAATTAAAACTACAAAACCTATTCATGATATAACGGAAAGACTCTTCTACAATAAAATACGTATTTTTAGAAGATATTAAACTGAAACTATATTGCGAACATATTAATTGTAGTGCGGTAGAAATCCGGTTTCCAAGCAATGCTGCGTGACGGCGGGTTCGAATCTCACTGAAAGTTTTCAAGTATGACATTAAAAAGAAAAGCAGCCTCACATTGGTAAAATAAAAGGTTTTCAGGTACAGAAAAAAAAAGGCAATCTCGCATTGGTATCTGATATATAGCCTCTAGCCCACCTCGGCAAACAAAAAAGTAAATGCAATTACCCGTAACTTATTTTTTTAAATACGTACCTTATTTTAGATTGATGATTGTTTTAATATATCCTTTATTGACAATAGTTAGATTTCTATTGGGATTGAATTAGATTTCAAGACGTTTAAAGTTGCTACTAAATAGCTGTAATAATGTCCTCGAAACTGAAGGATTACTCGCAAATTTTGCTAAAAGGACGTTTCCACCACCGTTCATGATATATTATACAATGTTAGCTGCGCATCATAATATACATATAACACGTTATGCTACTTTAGGCTTGTCGTTTTACTACTTCCTACAGTTAACGCGATTACTTCATCCTTAATTAGGCAAAAATGAAGAAAAGTAGAATGAGGAAAGAACATCCCCAAGAACCAACATCTTAGTTCATCTTAATTGATGAATTCACCTTAATTCATCTTAGCATCTCTGTTTCGGCTGCCACTGCCATCTTGTCGGCTATCTTCATCTTAACACACCTTAGTTCATCTTAATTTTATATTATACTGTCCATTTATAAACAAAACACCGAAAGTAAATTGTGACTATAAGCAGCAAAATCAGCTGCTGTACACGCTCGTGTCAACCTCTCAAGGTGTTCTTTCAATACGATTATCAACAACACAGGTAAGTGATTGATTTGATTGAGATTGATTGATCACAGCAGAGTCTATAGACCAATCAGAAACCAGGGGTCATGGTCTACCATACAGTGTCAAATGAATTGAGATGAATTAAGATGACTTACGAAATTGGCGAATAATAAATAAAGTTATTGAACAACTTTGGTAACAAATCATCACCAGCGTCCTAAAACCATAAAATGTCGTCCATGTCCATTGTCGCAAAGCGTTTGGCAGATTTCTCAACAAAATTGATATATAAATAAAGCATTTGAGAAACTTTGTCCTTAAACAATAATTAACGCCCTAGAACCATAAAATGTGGTTGTTGTCCATCGACGCAATAGATATATTAGCGTTACAAGGAAAATTAGTAGGTAACTAAACTTTTGGAGCATTATTATTCGTCCGCGATAACGATATATGACCTAAAATTATAAAATTATATTTTTACCCATCGAAACGGTGCGCTTTGCCATTTTCCCAACGAAATTGGTTTATGAAGTATTTAGGAATCTTTGGTTACAAATGATGATAGAGATTGTTAAACTACAAAAACTTAGGTTTGGTAATGCGTTGGGCCGTTTTTCATCGAAATTGGCGTATAAATAAAGTTTTTGGGCGTCCTTGATCTCAAATAATGATTAATACTATAATTCCATAGCACTTAGTTGTTGCCTATGGATGCAACGCGTTTGGCCGTTTTTTTCAAACCAAATTGCGAATAAATAGTTTCTGGGAACATTTGGCCTCAAACGGTGACCAATATTTAAGATTATAAAATTAAAGTCTTGTCCATCGAGGTAACACGTTTAATCGTTTTCCCATTAAAATTGGTGAATAAATAATTTTTTTGAGCATCATTAGTTCCCAAGTATAGCCTATGGCCGAAAATCATCAAATTGCGTGTTTGCTCATCCAATGCGTGTTGTTTTAAACCAAATTAGTGTTAAATAAAATTGATGCAAATAATGGCAAATGGTCTAAAACTATAAAATTTGGTTTTGCCCAATGAGACAATGCGTTTGCCACTTTCCCAAAGGTTACACAGTATTTGGGCATCATCGATTTTCCTATTAAGACACTGCAACAAAATCGGTGTAAAAACAAAATATCTGCGGGCCTTAGGCATCAAATGGTACATTAACAAACTTTTTGGGCATTATTGACTCCTAATTATGACCTATGCCCCAAAATCATCAAACAGCCTACTTGCCCATTCATGCAATGCGTTTTGCCGTTTCTCCAACGAAATTGGTGGATACATACAACGTGAAAGCAAGCAAATGCTCTCAGATTCCTTAGTTCTTTCTAAATTTGGCTATTGCAACACGGTTTATGTGCTTGTATTACTCGTTGCTGCAGAAGAAATAAAAAATACCAAGATTCTTACTTACGGTTCGTATATGGTATTACACGTTTTAACAAAATTTCTTCTAAACCGTATGGCATTAAATCGCTAAATATGAAAACAGAAGGCTTCTGGTTACTGAGTGCTTATTTAATAAAATCATTGTTTTAAAACTTCATTATATTTATTTGATTTTATGATTTGACAAGTGTAAATATTCAGGTAATCGTCTTTAAATTCATAATAATTACGAACTACTATTTGTTATGGCATAATTATGATTTCTTATGAAATATTAGATTAAGTATATTTTATAATTGTTTAACTTGGATCAATAAAACATTAACATGGTCGTAGGAATTTGCACTTTTTTAATTAAGCCATTTATTATTATTATAAATACAATCGTTGTTCTTATTTGGACCAAAATAATTCTAATGATCTAAAACGATAGAATTTTGTCTTTGCCTTACCAGCCAATGTGTTTGGCCGTTTCCTCAACGACATTGGTTAATAAATCATTTTTTTATCTTCCAACCTGCATAATGTAGGTATAGAAAGTTATGCAATCGCCTTTTTCGTTTCCTAAATCGACTTATTAGCTCATTTTACAACTTTTGGCAAAGTTTCGCGTTTGTGGCGCGTGTCTTGTGTCTGTGTGGATGTATGTTAGAATCCACGATAACTCCAGAAAGAAAACACCTACGTATTTAAAATTTTATATTAAGCTTGTTTTCATTTCGCTTGATTAGATTTTGGGAAAAATTAAGCGGCGGAGAGGAGCGATTTATTAGGGGCAGTTTTTGGTTATAATTTGGTAATTTGGATATAAAAATATCTAGATATAGACCTTAAACATATCGATTTATTATGGTCTATGCAATTTTTTGATACGACGTGTAATTTTGCGACAAAACATTTCTAACTTAGAATTTAAGTGTTAGTTCAAATTTTTTTAATATCTGAATAACGATTAATTTCGTAAGAAAAAGTGTAAACATCTTTTTTAAAGAAAATTTAATTTTACATAACTTTCCTTTATAAAGTTTCTTAATATAATGCAAGATAAGTCTAAACATTAATTAAATATGAATGAAAATGGTTAAACTGTATTAAAATTATTTTATTTCTTTTAATTTCCATTTTGTAGGTTGAAAGGTCGTGTGGTGTTCCACGCCAGATAGTTTTACGATACCTATGCAACCTCTTTTTTATACGTTCATAACGAAAGCTGGCAACATTGTAACGTTGTAAACATTGTAAACGAATGACGTTTGAAGGTTCATGTCAGATAGAGATTAATAGACATAAATAAATTAAAAAGTAAAAAACATTTTTAAAAATTGCTTTTTTTAAATGTTAAAGAATTAAATAATTTTTTTATCTACCTAGTAACATCAAAAATTTTGTGACTAAAAATAAAAGTGTGGGACGCTGTTTGTAGGCCTTCCACTTCATTGTTTGAATGTAGGTGTTGATAAGCTTTGTTATAAGTGTAAGATATGTATATCCCACACTTTCATTTTAGTCACAAAAATTTTGAATGTTACTGGGTAGTTAAAAATTATTTAATTCTTTTTTAGTACATTTTAAAAAATTTTTAAAATGTTTTTTTTTACTTTTTATTTTTATTTTTAGTCCCAAATTCTTTAATCGATGTCGTTCGCAATCTATGTATCATTAGCGTTGGGTGTAACTTCTGACAAAGAAAGAAACTCAATTTTTCAAGACCCTAGCTTTATAAAAAAATTTCGAACTTATTTGGCCAATATACATATGTATGCCGAAATTCAGCTCAATCGGAGATCGGAAAATAGTTTTGACCGAATGCAATACTTTGAGCCCCGACCGCAGCCCGTTGATCTTGAACTAGTCGTACATTTTGTACATGATCTTATCTCAAAAGCAACTCTTGAATTCTAGGACCCTAGCTTCATAAACAAAAGATTTCGACCATATTTTGTCAAACTTGGCCAACGCAGCCCATGACCTTGAAACTCAACTTGTCGCATGTTTTTGTGCGTGGTCTTACGCTAAAAGCTTAAGTCCTCAATTTCAAGGCCTTAGCTCTGTAAACAAAAATTTCGACCATATTTGGCCAAATTTGGTCGCAACACAGCCCTCTGAGCTTGAAACTCAACTTGTCGCATATTTTTATGCATGGTATTATGCCAAACGCTTGAGTCCTAATATAATACCGATTTTTTGATTAAAGGACCTTTTTTTTTTCTTTTTTATTTTTTACTTATTTTATTGCTTATTTTGATATAATAAGTCGCATCACCGAATGTCTCTTTTTGTCCAATAATTGGACTGTAAGGTATATAGGACAATAAATTATTATTATTATTGCTAAATTTCAAGGCCCGAGCTCTATCAACAAAAATTTCGACTAAATTTGGCCGCAAAAGTCAAAAGAAAAACACGTATTCGCGTATTGTCATCAATAATACGCATGTATACCAAATTTCAGCTCAATCGGAGATCGGAAAGTTGTTGAAAATTCAATTATAAGATTTGATCTGGACAACCAAAGTGAGTTGAATAAAAGTGTTTAAAAAAATTTGATAATACGACTTAAGCATTTTAAATCATGTTTGTTTAGTTTTTACATTTATCTCGCTTTACATTAAAAAACTTTATGAACTTTATGTAAAATTAAATTATCTTTAAGAAATGTGTCTACACTTTTTCTTATGAAAGTAATCGCTATTCAGATATTGAAAAAATTTGAACTACATAACACTTAAATTCTGACTTAGGAATCTATGAGTAAACTACGCGTCGGTCGTATCAAAAAATTGCATAGAACAGAATTGATATGTTTAATGTCTTACCTGAGAATTTTATATCTTTGGAATATGCAGCTGCTTTAACATATTTGATACAAACCAAAACTGCCCTAATAAACCCCCATCTACGCCGCTGGATTTCTACCAAAATCTAATCTGCTCCAAGGGAAATGAAAACAAGCTTAACCACAAAATTTAAAAGTACGTGTTTTCGTTCTGGATTTATCATGGATACTAACATAGATTCACACCCACACACACAGACATCCAGACGTCATGGTGAATCGGGTGAAACAACAAAAGTTGTAAAATAAGCTAATAAGTCGATTTAGCGTAGAAGAAATAGTCGATTGAATAACCTTCTTATACATATGTATATGTATGTATTTTCGTAAGAAACTTGCATAATTATTTGAAAAATTGTTATCAAAATAATTTCCCTTTTCATTTCCTTTTGTAGGTTAGAATGTCTTGTGGTACTTCACACCAAATATTTCATTTATAAATGCAAACATTATTTAAAGAACACCAAACATTAAGTCCTCAAAGGTACACCATGTGTCAAGTAGTGTCATTTAAATTGTACTGCTCGTATTAGAACGGGGATTAGCGTAATTAAAGTACACAATGAGAGTTAAATGTTAAACGAATAAAAAGAATTTCCCGCCAATTTTCAAAAGTGGTGGGGACGCATCCTCAAAGGTACGCGAAAATAAAAATATATATATATATATATATATATATATATATATATCAGGTTATTGTTTTTTTAATGTGAACCTATTATTACACAGCATCTGACGACCGCATATTTAATGTTGATTTTTTGGATTAGCTCATTGAATTAACGTAAATATATTGTGTTTAATTTACGTAATTGTTTTTTTTATTAAACTAGCATTGATTTTTGGGAACACGCTATTATTTAATATAAGCGCGCAAGCATATTTGGAGCCTTTCAGGTTATCAAGGTCTGCTGGTCGCAGTACCGCTTGTATAGATTACGTTTAGGTAAGCGAGTTATTTGAGTATTTTAAGGAGCTGTGAACCGCATTTCAACCCCTATGGTGACATTTCAAATACTCTTCCGCCTTTTTCCGCTTTATGTCGATTTTGACTTTGTGATAAATTATCCATGTGTCACGCAAAATCCAATTTTATCTGTTATCCCGTTTTTACTGCCAGTTTTGGCGTACACTGTACATCGTATTACCTTTTAACATTAAATTCGTTTGTGTTATTTTATACAGAAACTGACAATGACGGCTGGATGTCTACCGCTATTAAAATGCCAATAAGAGAAATAAATCAGGACAGTCAACTTTTTCAGTAAATAATTTGTATAAAAATATCACATATGCCCAATTTTTCCGGATTTCTGACGGATCCACATCAACAATCGCATGAAGCTTAGGTGTTAATATTTAAGGTCAACCTCTCAGCTTAGTAAAAGAGTTAGCTCAGACACAACACCGACAGATGTGGTGTGTTCACATCACACAACCAATAAAATTACTAGGAACATTGAAGTTTGCTGGTGGTAAACGTACTTTAAACCCGATTAAGATAAAATAACAGTAGAATGTTTAACCGATTACGACTTCTTTTGCCATTGACTACAACGTTTTGTTACAACTAACACGGAATTTACTCAACTCATTTTTTTTATCAGATTTTAAACCCCTTAGACTCGTGATAACATTGGAATACCATAGTAAACAATCAAAATTTTCCCAAATCCAGTTCCATATCTGGCTGGCAAAGGGTACAAAAATGGTACTCTGTTGTACCTATAATCATGAATAAACACTTAACATGCATATAAAAATGTAAACTTTCACCATTATCACAATAATAAAATACTTATCTTTTTTGTTTTTTTTAATAGTGTATTTTAAATTATACAATCTAAACGTTTTAATAGCACTTACAGTTATCTTCGTCAAGTAATATTTGTTAAAAATTGTTAAAGTGTTATCAAAACGTTTAGATTGTATAATTTAAATAACCATTAAAAAAACTTAATATACATGTCAATTTATTCCCAGAATCCCAAGTAATAATCGCATAAAGAATCTGACTTCCTTAAGAAAAATTAAAAATAAAATGCATTTACGTGGAAACACAAATAGTTGGAATCCAGTTATTTATGGTATAACAGTTTTTAATGGACATGACGATTCCAAACAATCACCAAACAGCTATAGTAAGTCCCTTTTTTTGCATAATTTTTATGTTGCCCGTATGTAATGGACCGTGAGCCTTCTGATATCATAGGCACATTCGCCATTATAACTTATATGGGAAAGGTTTCGATAAATAAAAGTTGAAGCGGTATTCGTTTATCTCTAATAAAAATGTTCATAGCAGTATCTAATTTAGTTGGTATGTCTACATGCTTGAAAAGCTAATAAGAGAACTTTGATAAGAAAGAGTATTGCGTAACTTCAAAGTCATTTTCAAGGTTTATGGTTTCTGATTGTACACGTTTGTTTGCATATAACTTAATGTAAAGCTGAATATTTAAGAGGCGTGACACTTCGAGGTTGCAGAGATAGGGTTGGTAATGTTTAGCTAGGTTCGTATCTAGTCGTTCTGTCAATACGTGGCCTTCGGTTAAATTTCATCCGGGTGCGCACTTAAAGCAAACCATTGTTATGGAATAATTGACGGAAGAAGGTATTGATCCTACGGATATTCATTAGCATTTAGAAGCTGTTTATGGCACCGAAATTGTTAGTAGAACTATTGCACATAGATGGGCGATAAAATTTTGAAATGACGAGTCGGTAATTTGTATGTTTGGTACGAATATCGCCCATGGAAAGCCATTTTCAATGACGGATGATTGCGCCCCCTAACCGTCAAAAAGACCATCGAATCATTCAACAAACGACCGCCAGTCAACACTTTGTCAATCTCCCAGTAAGCACAACACAAGATTATCAACGAGCACAAACATAATCATGTGAATGCAGAGTGAGGCTTTTTTTAATATTGTGACTAATGATAAAACCATTACAAACAAGCATTTCACTTTTCCGAGGCCAAAAATGTTCAAAACGTTCGCCTCAGCCGACTAGCCTTTCTTCTAGTTTTATAAAATTAATCACTTAATGTGAGACTTCTCAAAGCTTTATTTATTGATGTGTGTTACTTTATATCTATGGATTCTCTTCCATTGATACGTTTCGACGGATATATTTGCCATTTACATTAACTACGTATGCCATGCTGTTTATTTAAAGACATTACTGAATTCCACTCCATTTAGCTTTGCACCAGTAAGAAAACTATGCCTAATAACTATAATTAACTATAAGTGGAAAAGCGGTTTCGAAAACCAACATCTTCATATTTCCTAGAATATTTCATCGATTACGAATACTGATTTGTATAGTGTCTTATGCAGATATTAATAAGCAATTAATACTATATTCCTTTGTACAATCTGATTAAGTAACTTTTAAAAGACAGCCGGTACTAATTTGATTACTTCAATAATTTTCTTGTAGACCATCGTGGGGCATATGTTAATATGCTGCCTATTAACTATTTAATGCTACAGTAAAGCTTGTATTCTTCGCTTTACGTTTCTCCTATCTGCGGAATCCAGTAAAGCTAAGTGTGTTAAGATTTCTTTATTTAAATATGATTAAGAGCTGCATTGCAAAGAGCTCAAGTTATGCGATCAATAAAGTTTGGGGTTTACTTAAATTTTGAATATTAACGCAAAGGGTTCTTATAACATCTGTAAGGTAAAGAGTAATCACTGCCTTACCAAGACAAATTTTGTGTTTTGTTTAATAAAAATTAAGCCATATGTTACTAACAGTTATATGTAATAGCACATTAGATAATAAGGGATTGAAGTGACTCATTTAATCCCGCGAATAGAGTATGTTGGTCGAGGGCTTTGAGCCGAGACCACAACTATTCAAGGATTAAGGAACTTCAATCCCGTGGTATCTACACTAATTTTTGCACTTCGTGGAGTAATAGAAATAATTATATTATTTTCTGAAAATTAAAATATTACATCTATGATAAATTTAAATTATTAGAAAAGTCACTTTGACAAAGAAGCTAACTATTCAAGGCTAACGAAATTTATGAATTATTTTTAAAATCCCAGATGTTTCAATTCCATAACAAGATTAAATTATTTTTAATCCCTAGTGATTAAAAGCAACACTTCAGTCCCCGAAATGGGGAACCAAATAGTACTTTTAATCCACGAAGTGCAAAACGATATTATCCATTTAGTACCGGTAATCTATCGCAGAGTGATACACAAGATTATTTGTGCTGACGTCAAAAGTTGTTATTAAAATCAATGCCAAGGGTTAATATATTGAGTACGGAAATTGGTTAAACGTTTTTTTTTAATGGCCATGATATTTAGAATATGGTATCAACAGTTTTTTTGTTTATTGTCACTAATAATATTAATTCAATATTTAACTACGTTTCATTCAAAGGTGATGCTTGCGTTACAATCAATGTATCGGTAGGGTAGCTTTGTATAGACCGTAGTTATTTTTGTTATTTTAAGTATCGATAATTGTCGTTAGTTGAAAGAGAGAACCACGTCTTTTAAAATTAGATTGACGCATGTTTTGTATTAATGTTATAAAGCTTTATATTGTATTGTGGATTAGGATTTGCCGTATTGAATTTAACATTGATTTGTTAGCTAGGATTAATTTAATTAAAATCGTAATGATATAAATTTTTCCAAGGTTTTAAAATTAAGAAAGCAATTTGTTATTGTAGTTTGGAGACAAACAGGATATAAAATTATAAATTGTGTTAAGTTTCGGTTAACATCCATTGAAAAATGGTGCCAGGAGTCTTTCGAAATAAAGCATAACGATTCATTTTTGGTTATAATCATTATAGGACAAGGTAATATTTATCTGAACCACAATATGACCTAAGTAAAAATTAAGTACATGTGCACCGTAGAGTAAGATAAGCCGTTACTTACTTGAAAATCTGTCAATGCAGTTTCTATGTGAAATAAAAGTACTACGTAATTTTTTCGTTTCTTCTACCCACGTGTGTTCGTTTTTAGCGCGGCTGAGTACTTTGATTGGTTGCGGATATTAAAATTGAATATGGCGAAACTGAAGGATATTTGGGCGTATGTCTTCAGTTTTGGCCTTGTTCTGGTTGAGTGCAGTTGTGTCACCAGTTAGTGGCACTGAATTGCCGTCGACGTTCCCGGATCTTACGAACATATCGTGGACAGCGAGCCTCTCTCGCCTTTGTGCAGTTTTTATTGGTCGTTCACCAGGCCGGGGAACTTTATATGGATTTATCGTGGCCAATAAGATCTTCTGATCGTTTCCGAAATTAGGATAGTGTTTTCTACAAGTACTTGCTGATTGGCGGAGTTTTAGATCGCTTTTCGGATTGGAATATATTTTATATATTTCTGCTGTCAGCCTTTAATACAACAAGTCTCACTGTACATACATTTGTAAATACTTACATTAATCACAAGTAGACTTGTAAATAAAGCTACCTTATTAGTTAAATATCGTGTAAATATTACCGTGAGTGAATGCTTTTGGTACATAAACTTTACAACGTCGTATATCAGTCCATTACGAACGCACCATTAACGAACTTGCTATTTGGAAGTCGCTGCATTTGATTGCCGTTTAACAGTTGTTAAGCAGTTTCCCTGAAGAGAACGTCGCTGAGGAAGCCGTTCACGTCCAGATTGTTTCCGCTGTAACCAGGAGAAGATTCAAGGGGTATAATAGAAGGTAATCTAACATTGCATTTTATCATGTCTGTGTTTATTTTACAATTGACAGCGACGGTTTTAGTTTAGCATATGTATAGTCGTTTGTTTTTATGACTTGTGTTTGTTTAATACATGGATAATTAATTGAATTTACTACATTATTTGTAATCTCCTCCCGAACAGCGAAGGCAATAACTAATGAAAATTGATACTTTAGAGATTTAAAACTAAGGGTTTTTAGTAACACTGAAATTTATTGATTAGAATTTGATTTGATATGAAAGTGACCTGGTGGCAAACTCTTAAATTTGTCGCATAATAAAATACATACCTTTTTCGGGATTTTTAATCGTGTATTTTAAATTATACAGTCTAAACGTTTAGATAACACTTCGTCAGTAGTAATATCTGTGAAAATAGTAAAGGTGTCGTAAAAAACTTTGACAAAATTGTTTACAACATCTTTAACAATTTTTAACAGAATTACTACTGACAACTAGGAGTAACATAACGTAAAATTAGGATAAAGAAAGCCATCGAACCCCAACAGATGATTTTCTCACACGCTTCGTTATTATTTAAAGTCGTGAATATTTTGACATTTGTTTTAGAGCTTAAGTTGCCGCAGCATGACTTACGTTCACCTGGATGTAGCCAGCGCAAGAGTAAGGGTCTTATCTGTTTGGGGCTGATTTAGTTAGGCGAGCACAGGTGTACTCTTACCGATTTTGTTTTAAGAACAGACTGGCGTTCATTACTCGACTTTTTCCCGGCCGCGACTCACCCTTATTGATGACTTTCGACAATTTAGAAAAACACGCTCACAGCCTTATGACCCACCGAGCTAGACACGTGCACTTTAATTATCTACCTTTCGTGGTAATTTCATTTTCTACTGTAACGTATGGCAGAGGCTTCTATTCTGTTACTCTGCTTAGAAGTATAAATTTTGTTGTTATTTTAAGCAGCCGCAAAATGCCAGTAGAATTTGTCCAAATGTGTATAGGAGTTGGGCACTTAAAGTGCCGCTTATACGAAAACTATTCCTTTTTAGTTTTGATTTACAATTTCGCTCGGTTTGTGAACAGAGTATAATATGGACATAATAACGGTAACGCGATTGGGTTTTGTGTTATGTCAAATGCCGATTATGTCGAATATTGTATCAGTTCTGTCAGTACAACGAATACCAACTGTAATTTAGTATTATTTTTGCCGGAAAACGTGTAGTTTCCGGACGCATTTGCGGTCTGCACATGCCCTATTAGAGAACGGAGGCACAAAAAGATATTTTACTGACATTTCAATTATAATTTTGTTTTGCGAATTTCCTTCTAGAAGCTTCTTTCTTTTTTTAAGTGAACAATAAATTATACCTTAATGTGCCGTAATGCACTAAAATAATAATTATTAACCTATCATTTCTTATTTTATGTTTACTATTATATTTAAAGATTATGAAAATAGTCAATATACGTTAATTCAATTGAACTAATGGCTCAAGGGTTTACTTTCTTAATTTTTGGGATTCTTAACTGTTAGTTTATTCAATTATTGAGTATTTTACTTGTTTATTGTATTTACTTATATGTTTTCTCCTACAACTTTATTTCCCCATTTGGTAGCTTAGGGGCTGCCCTATTTAAAACTACGTGGCGTCTTGGGTATCTATATACAGTACGGTCAAACTACCCAGAGATCCAATGAACTATCGTTTTAGTAGCTGAGCTTTATTCCCTAAGTAGCGTATTTCGGGAAATGCTCAAAGATCATTTTGAACGCGTTACATCGTTTGGTAATTCTAGTAACCCCTTTCCTTTGATTCGAAGAGTCAACGTAATGATTGCATGTCTTCTGTTTGCTTTCGCAACAACTTTATTCTGTACATAAACGCTACCAGACCAAAAGAAACCATCGCGATACGTGGTAAGGTTTCACACCTGGTCCATTAAATTCTCGAAGCAAGTCGCAATTATTTCATTACTTGAAATAAATCCAATTCATAAAATTTATAAAAACAATTAAATTCAGTTGTTAGTAATTTCACGAAATTAACGTAAGACACCATGACCTAGTAGTTATTTTGGTTAGGTCTCACATCGTCCCCAAAGTTCTCAGTTTACTGTTTCACTGTGCCCTGATTTCAAAAACACGACTGATGTGGTTATGGCATTACTTATATCCTAGATATGTAATTTTACGTATTTAGGCAATAAAGTTGATTTTTTAAGACGAATGCAGAGTCTAATCGCCAAAGCCCGCCGGACCCAGTTGAGTGAACCAGAAAATCGCGAAAAATAATTTTAGGCGGCCGTTTTGTCTTGGACTACACCTATGGAAGTAGAACTGATGAGTTGAAGTTTCGAACCCCGTCGTATGTATTTAAGATCGTGTCTAAGCTAAACTGAAGGACTTTATCAAGTACATGGTATTAAACAACTAGGACTTCAATTGTTATTACATGTCGACTTTTTGTTATTACCGTATCGTTACCTACACGGTAAACTAGGAGCGTACTTTGATATAAATAGTAATGATGTAATCACATCATGTGAATATATGTGTCGCTTAAGTGCTAGCTAGTATTTTTTTTATCAGCACCATTTGGTAATTTCTAACAATTTCGGATTTTTGCACATTTGGGGTACACCCCATTATGTACGGAGTACTGATAATAGTGTATAGTTTTTAAGTATTAGTTTGTGCCTGTTAAAAGCTAATATATTGTTTTGTGCGTGTTTTGTGTGTGATTAATAATTAACTGTGTAACGTATTTCGAGCATTATTAATGATTTTTTATTTATGCTGAGAGTTATTGTGTCTTGAATAACTCAAATCACTATATAATGTTCGTTATGATGATCCACTTTGAAACTGGACAACTAAGCTTTCATATTTCGAATTTAAGGTTAGGGTTAACAATTTTTCCAGAAAGTTAATGCTTCTCGTGAATTTTATGGAGCTTTCGCATAAGCTGTTTCTAATGTCAGATTACTTTCCTGACCTTAGGTAAACAATTTTTTAGAGTTTATTCATAACCTCTCGCTAAATTTCTAAAAATTTCTAGCAGATGCCGCCAGTTCGACGTTTGTCAATTTTGACGTTTTTTTTTGGTGCAAAAACAAGTACTCTAGTAATTCTGGTTTCAAGTAAGAGCCCTGGCCCACAAACTGAGCTAGCTCGATATGTACCTTGTCTGTATACGTTTGGCGAGTAACAATCAAAATTTGGTTTAATAATTAATCTAATAGATTGCATTAACTTGTAACTTTGAAATTAAGTTGGCAATACTGACAACTGACAGTAACCAATTAGATAAGGATAGCCATAAGAGCATAAACCTGCTGTACAATACATAGTAGCGCACTAAATCGTATGTTGTGATTAAGAAACAGCATCTGTCATTTTTTTAAATTATTGTTAAGGCGTTTTGGCTTTACTTTTTATCAAAAACAGCTTTTTTTCAAAACTATCTACAACTTGTACAGTGAATTATCGGTAATTTGGTAACATTTTTACATAATTTATACCATATTTACAAAATTTTCAATATGCTACGTAATAAGCACCTTAAATCTCAAACGCAGCTCGTAGATATGAACGTGCTTACTTATTTTACATTACTGTCTAAAATATGATACTTGGACGGATTACTTTTAGCGCACGTCTGAAGCATGTGTGGTTAATATAAGCACAGTTAGTGCTATTAAAAAAAGGGAATACAGAAGTCCAAATTAATTAAAGCATTATAATTTAATTACTAATATTTAATTACTCGGAAACCTCCAATCTGATCAAACTAAGTGGCCGTCCAGTGGCAGGTACGTTGTGCTATCTAAATCAGATAGCCTAGATGAGGTAAGTGTTGCATCATGAGGGACAGGCAAAAAAATTAAACTACTCAAATTGAAATCAACGAGCCTTGCGCAGGGGTGGTTCAGCCCGTTAATATACTATTGTGGGAAAGAACCACCAATAAAACCTACTTTATTCATAAATAAGTAATTGCACAAGTACATTAACAAATAAAATAACACAAAAAAAAAACAAAGAAAAGGTTAAGTATATAACAGAACACAGTTAAATCAGGTTAAAGTGCGTACAAAATTATAACATTAAGAGAAAATGAATAAAAATCAGTTTAGTTACACAGAAACATAATAATAAAAAAACACATGCAGTCACACGCTCAATTGGGTCGTAAATAATCAAAATAAAAATCATACTAAAAATCGTAATACCAAATATGTGGCCGTTTAAAGGCAGTCATGCCGATATTTAAGTAAATATGCACATATAACAATAAAGCAAATTACGATGCATATAAGATATATCAACAGTAAAATTGCACAGGTGATAATAAGGTAAGGGCAAGGACAATAGAAAATAGTCAAGGAATTTACCCGTACCCAATTGTTTAGTGACCACCAAAGCACAAAATGTGTAAATCAAATTACAATAAGGCACATACAAAGAGAAATCAGCTCGCGGGCAAGTAAATACTTAAACAAACTGACAAAAAAACTCATTAAAACAAAGCCTTACAAGAGTAAGTTATAAATAGATCACAACATCGTGACCGCTGTATAAGTTTGAGGGCGCTAGAAAAATATAGTTCTCTTTTCTCCGGTTACACATTTATCTATATAACAATAAAAACAATAAAAATAAAATTCGAGGTGTTGAATGGTTATCTGATCTCGGGAGTGTGTACATGCTTGGTAATTTACTTTTACAATTACACAAATATAAATATAAACAACAACGAACAATGCTAATTCGCATCGGTGCATACGAAATTCCAATGATTCGTTACGCCCCTTCAGTAAACCATTTTTAAGCATGCACCTGCTACTCACCCCCAACTGGTGTTTTACAAACCTAGACAAATATGAGTTAAAAACAATCCCACAATATAAAAATATATATAAATAAAATATTTTGAAAACATTAGCAAATTACAACGTATTATCAAGATATTAAAAATCCACTAATTATCCTTTCTATCATGGTAACAATGGCGATTTGACAAACGTTTATTACAATAACACTACCTACACATCATAACAAAAAGAGTTAAGCAATAGTCAAGTTTTCAATTTCAGTAGATCAAGTTTAAGATGTCTCTTACGTTCCATTGGCTTTTCATCTAAAGTAGATGATAGTAGGAGAGCCAGTCGTGTACAATTCTTCAGAGAATATTACAAATATAAAGAGAAAAAATTATACAATCCTGTATTCTTAGATGAAACTTGGATTTTCAGTCGAGGATCGCACAAAAGAAACTAGTATGATAAATTTAAGGAAGGCGTGAAGAAGAAACCAATGGGTGAAGGCAAAGGGTTTGTTGTAATTTAGTTATTACATTATAATTCCTAACAAAATAACTGTATTTTTTAAAATAACTGTATTTTTTAGATTTATAGTTGATCATGCAGGAAATGGAGATTGATTTATTTCCGATGCTTCACTCTTGTTTTCTACAAAGTCACAAAGTGAAGACTTCCACGGAGATATGAGTGCGGAGTTGGTTACAAAATGGTTTGAAAATAATTTAGTTGCAAACTTAAAAAACAATCTTTAAGTGTAATGGACAATGCTCATTATCATTCCAAACCTCTGCAAAAAATTCCAAATAATTCATCTAGAAGCAAGAAATATGTAATTTTATACTAATGCACAACAGAGCATATGAACCTATCCTGATTAAAAAAGAATTACTGCAATGAGTTGCAGATAATGCGATACCAAACGTGTACGAAATAGATGAAATAGCACACAAGTGAGGACACAGAGTATTACGGTTACCACCATATCACTGGCAATTTAATCCAATTGAACTTGTGTGGGCAAACTGCAATCAACAAAAATATATGAAAACATAATTCCAAATTTAACGATGACCATGTAAAAGATATATGGATGGATTCTTTGCAACGAATTGATGGGACACATGGTCAGAAATACATTAAACATTCTGAAGTGTCTATGTTAGAGTGGAGGGAAATTGAAAACGTTTTCAGATTGTGCCACCATCAATTATATCTGTTAACGATTCCACTTCTGAGAGTCACACTGATAGTGAATCATTTTTTTTAATTTACTTGGCTTCTTTTCGGAGTCGTTTTTCATCCCCTAGATAGAATTTTCAACGCTGATGTTAATTTTTACTCCTAATTACCACCCCTATGGTTTCTTTTTAGGGACCTTTTTCAACCCCTAGTTGGAATTTTCAATCCTTGATGGTATTTTTACCCTAATCAGTGAACTTTGAGGGTTGGACCGGCTACTTTGGGGGTGCGATTCTCAACTCTTTGATGGTATTTTCGCCCCTAATTAAGGTTTTTTGCCAGTCCACCCCAGTGTTTAGGGTGTGGGATGGGTGTGGGCGTCTTAACGTGATATTTTGACTCCTAATTAAGTCCTTTATGGGAGCCCCTGAATGGTAGACAAATGTTCGCGCATACAGTGTTCTGATTTTTGGGCCTGTGGGTTGGCAAAACCATTTTGGATGTGTTAAAGAGGGGCTAAGACTAGATATGGTTTCATTTAGGAGAGGCTAAGACTAGACCACACCCATTCTTTTTACCTGATTGATTATGATGGTGAAATTTGAATTTGCATTCTAATAAGGGGCCTAATGCTAGCTTATAAGACAGGTATAGGGCTTCGCAACTTGCTCTCGGGGCTTCGCCCACTGTCCCCTTAGCGGGAAATTTTAATTTATATTTAAGTCTCTACATTCTGGTTGTTCATTCCGAGGAATTTAAACTTGCATTCTAATAAGGGGCCTAATGCTAACTTATAATGTCTTAGTAAGTTGCTATTGGAGCTTCTCCCCCTGGCCCCCTTGGCGGAAAATTTGAATTTATATTCTAATAAGGGGACCTAATTCTAAACTGTAAGACACATATAGGTCTTCGGAAATTTCTCTCGGGTCTTAGCTCCTTTTCATGCCCCCCATTGCCCCAAATTTGTTTGTGGCTCAACCTAGCGGGTTATTTTAAAGTTACATACAGATAACTGTAACAGTTATGGGGGAAATTTGAAATAAGAGACTCTAGCTCTAACTTGTGAAATAGGTATAGGACGTCTACACCCGTCTTCAGGGGTAGTCCACTGTTACACAAACAATGATATGTTTAATTATGAGTCAAAACTAAATTTATAAATAAAAAAAATAAAGGGTTTTAGCACTAATTATAAGTATTATTAGTAATTCTATTTAAGATTTAAAACTCATGAATGTTTTCTGTAATAGGGGTTGACGTTATTGGAAATGGAAAAATGATAATTAAAATATTTTATATACAATATCTACCTTAGCGGAAACAATTATCATTATCACTAGATAACCATAATAATAATAATATCACCCAAATTCGGAATACCTCTGGCAAAAAGGGCCTAGATTTATAAACAAGTTTGGACGCACTATTTCGTTTGAAAACGGGCAAATAGGGGTAAATAAACAAGCTGACTTTCATTTACAATTTTGATAATACGTAAAATTTTGAAACTAACACCGATTTCATTTCATAAAGGCAGCTATAGGACGCTGTTTTATTTTCCCACGCTCATCATTCTAATTAGACAACCATAATAACAATTGTATCGCTCAAATTAATGTTAAACTATTGTCTAGTTTTGCATACACTGATAAAAATACGTTTTATAGTTAAATCAGTAAAATTCGTATAACATAACAAATATAACCAAATTTTAAATCAGGCCTCTAGCAATTAAATAAAGTAAATAAAACTTGGGGTAAGGGTTAAAATAAAAAAGCACCACCAGATTGTTGTCGATAATTATATTGGAAGAACGTCTTGATAGGGTAAATAGCTGCTTGCAATCACAACACATGCAGTTTAGGCGTCTTGCTTATAACTGAATAATATAAAGTACTTAGAGTCTTCCAGAAATCGTTAGTATGAAGTAATTATTTACTGGATTTCTCCAGTTAAACAAAGTAACAACCTTTCACTGTTCAAGTACATTTAATGTATTTGGAATAAATAATAGTCCTTCATTAGTAATATCCTTATGAAAGTTAAATGGATTCGGATTATATGTTCAAGTTCTTTGCGCGTGACAAAATACCTCAATTAGATTACACTTATTTTAAGAGCAGACTTGTTTGTTTGTGACGTCATCTAGTGGTGTATTTTAAACTAGTGTAATTTAAGCTCATCGTGGCTTTACCTAGTAGTATATTTACAGTCATGTAAATTACTTATGCTTCCCAACAATTATTAATATGAAGTAGTTAACAACTATTCAATTTCTTCTACAGTGTCTACCCCAATTACTTAATTTCGAGAAAGACAAATAGACCTTGAAAATGCAATTGTGCACATGTCCTTCGTTCATGACTAACTAGATTGCACTTATTTTTAAAAGTAGATTTGTTTGGTTGAAGGTAAACGAGTAGACCTTTGCTTTTGAGAAACTGCGGGAATTTGAATTTGACCCGCAGGCATTTGATCATTTGTTTATCTAACCCCAGACATTTGTCTATTTTGAATAACGAACTATACAAAGAAACCTTCATTTCAAAAAACGCTGATTTGGTTTAAGTTATAACTTGCAAAAACAACTCTCAACCATGCGTTTATTAACCTAACCTAATATTTATGTGTATTAACCTAACCCAAAACTAGAGAAACGAGAGAGTAAAATACAACGATAGGTGGAGCCACAAAACAATTCAAATTTTGGGGCAAAGAGGGTATGACAAGGGGCTAAGACCCGAGAGTAAGTTCCGAATACCTTTACCTATATTACCAATTAGAATTAGGGCCTTATTAGAACACAAATTCAAATTTCTCACCAAGGGGTTCAGGGGGAGAAGCCCCGAAAGCAAGTTGCGAAGCCGTCTATCTGTGCTATAAACTAGCATTAGGCCCGCTTATTAGAATACAAATTGAAATTTCCCCCTCATAACTAATCAGAATGCAGAGACTCAGTCCTCCAAGTTAAGGTCCAATTAGAGGCCAGATGAGCGGGCACTCGTATAACCAATCAAGTAAAAGGAATGGGCGTGGTCTACTATTAACCCCTCCTTAATCAAGCCATAAGGGCGTTATCCAGTGTTAGCTCCTCCTTAACACATCCAAAATGGCTTGGACAACACCCAGGCCCACCAACCACAACACTATGCGAGCGCATTTGCCTACTCTTTAGGGGCTGACAAAAAGGTCTTAATAGGAGTGAAAAAGTCACGTGAACATCTCCATACCCAATCCACATCCTAAACACTGGGGTGAACCTTAATTAGGGGTGAAAATACCATCAAAGGGTTGAAAATTCCATCAAGGGGAAGAAAATCTCCCCGCAAAGTAACCGGCCCCACCCTGAAAGGTCACTAATTAGGGTAATAAAACCATCAAGGGTAATTAGGGGTAAAAATTATGATCTAGGGGACGACAATCGACCCCCACCACTGATGACCTCACATCCCCAGCTGGCCCCATTCTACTTATTGACAACTCTACAATAGGTGGACTGAGTACATGTATTGATTTATGTAAATTGCTTTTCATTTAACTAGGAGCAATATGAAATGTATTTAAACTATGTGCTAAATTGAAATATTAAATATCTATAATTTCGTTGAACTTCGACCTACAATACTCACAAATGTATCGATATTTATGTCATCGTAAAGTGTCCACAAGAATTATGTCGATTACAAAGCAATAATTATGTTTCTAGAAGGATTGATGTAAATCTTGAGAATAACATACTAATTACCATTTTTTCCACCTGAAATGATTTAATTTATAATAAACATAAAAGTATTTCTTTTCTTACAAATATATAGGTTATGTATTATGATGTTATGTAATTATAATCAAACCGTGTCTTAAACTATAACAATTCACAAATATTTTTGACGGTATCAATAAAATAAGATGTAATGGATCATTTTTCTAGTTTAAAATATAAAAACCTTTCAATAATTTTCAACGTTCCTTGACATTTTATGGAAATTTGTATGGAGACATCTGCCGATAAAACAATATTAACTAAAAGATACTTAAATCTTAGTTCGTGTAATTTTA